>RPOG01005824.1:2335-19738 GCA_008086565.1 Thalassoma bifasciatum
CAGACGCCAGTTTTTAGTACCTACTCTACCCTGGTTCTAAGAGAGTAAAGCTGATACTAAAAGGTGACGTGGACGGACTGCCGGTCACTCATTGGTCAGAGAATGTCGTCTCTGCAGCTTCTGACTCTGAACAAATCACTTACAAGAGGCAAAGGAATAAGTCAGCGACGGGTTTTTAATGACATTTAAACCTGACGGCACAGAACCAGACTGAATGAAGACAAAATACAGCCCTAAAATGCTCCTTCATGATTCCTAAATAAGTTAAAAGTCCTTTTTAAACCAAAAAGAAGTTAACAGCAAAGATAGTTGGCTTTAAAGAGTCTTTTAAATTAAATCAAAGTTGGTCGGCGCAGGAGCGATCTGTCTGCCACGAGAGTCTTTAAGCACCAATCAGTCCATTAATCCACAGGGAACCAAAAAGGAAAACCAGTTCAAAGAAGAATGATTGATCAACAAAAAATCTCTGCTATACCAGGCCCAAAAATCAAAAATTAAAGTGATCTCACTGGATCCAGGGAAGAGTTGATGTCAGGAAGCAGCTCCTTCGTTTTCCTCCGCGTGCAGCAGCACCAGGCTGTTGTTTACCTCCGTTGTCATGACGCCCAATATGAGCCGCTGTATTACTTTAATGAAATCTTTTGAAAGCTTGTTTTTTCCTTTAAAGACCACGGTGGCACATATGTTAGTACAAAATTATGTTTGTGTCGCGTTATAGATGAACATGCACGTACTTCTGCGCAGCACTTTAGCGCAGCTGTGTTATAAGATCCACGCCCACCGTGAGTCTGTAGTCAGGCTCCAGGAAAAGCTAAACAAACCGAGTAGAGCCGAGTAGAGTAGAGTAGAGCTGGAATTGTATGGTGGGAAACACAAACCTGTCCCAGCTTTTTAGGAATGTGTTACAGGCATCAAACTCAAAATGACGGACAAAACAATAAAAAATGAAATAGTTTATCAGTTTGAACAAAAAATATCTTTTCTTTGTAGTGTATTCAATTGAATTCAGGTTAAACAGTATTTGCATTTATTTACATACTTATACAAAAGGCACGTTTACATCAAGCTGACATCTGAAAATGTACCTTTCCCCTCTTGTTCTGGCTTTTGTTTCTGCTTTGTGACAGCTGAAATTTGACTTTCCTAAACACCCTTCAAAGCTGGATAAAATAAACCTCTCTGTTTTGAAGCTTTTACCAAACGATGATGTGCGTCTGCTGGGTTGTCACACGCGGTTGGTTTCGTCCTTACAGTGATGGTTAGTGTGTGACGGATCGCACAGATAGATCAGACCGGTCTGTTTCAAGGTTTGAATGTGTGTTTGATTGAGAACAGGGTGTTCCTGAGAGTGTTGTCAGTGACTGTGTCTGGTAAATAAAAGTTTGAGGACTCTCTAGTTTCGAATTTGACTTTTTACTTTGCACAGGTTTCTGATCAATACCCATCACATAACGTTTGACTACAACTCCATGACTGATAATCGAGGATGTAGAGGTAGTCAAAGAGCTTCTCCACCTTACAACTACTGTCTTTGCGTCTCTGTGGGTGTGTGAGGGTCTTGTTCCTGTGTGTGTGTGTGTGTGTGTGTATCAGGGGGTGGTTGGTGGCTGTCTGTACGTTAGTTTGAGGTGGGCTTGGCATTTAGTTTTAACCGTCAGCGTCTCAGCCAAACACCAACAGAAACAACTTTTGTCTGATGTCTTTGCATCTTTTCTGAGTAAATAGAGACACAGAGGCTTGCTGCTAAAGGACAAAGACAGAATTACACAACGACTGTCTGCTTTTAAGGCTGTCGATCAACACCCAGATGGAAAGTGTTGAAACAGTAACGTCCTTGAAGGTGGCTTTAGTCTGTGAATGGAAAAGTTACAGGTGTTCGGTTCAGAGATCAAACAAAAGTTCTGAAGAGAGTTTTGAAATCATATTTAAAATTAGAATTGATGACATTTCGAAAAAAATGCAACAATATATTGTCAGACTTGCCAGTGTGAAGCGGAAGCCTTTCCAATTTCCAACAAGGTTCTTTATAATAAGTTTAAAAGTCAGTTTCAGGTCATGTCACAGGGACTGTGTCCGTTCATTATACAGTCCAGTGGAGTGCGCAGATCTACTGAAGGGCAGCAGCAAAAGAAAAATAAAGACCCATACTGCACATACATGCATTTTTGCTCCCAAGAAGACACGTAAGTGCAAGTTTAGCAACAAGGAGGGCACATAACAAGTGTTTGGTTCCTGAAAGAGCACTTAAGCACATGCTATGGCTCCTGTGAGGGAACTGTCACTTGTTTTGGCTCCCAAGAGGAAACTTTTGCATGTGCTCTGGCTCCCTGGAGAGACGTGTATGATGTTTTTTTCCATCCAAAGGGCAGATTAGTATGTCTGGCCAACAATTAGGGCACTTCAGCATTTGTTTTGGCTCCCAAGACGTTACTTTGGCTCACACATTTTGCCAAGAGGGCGCATTAGAGCTTGTAATTCAATGTCATGGAGCGTCGTCAAACTATTTCCTTTTGATGATACTTTTTGGTTAATTTACCCATCATGCTAAGATTTAAATTAACTTCAGCTTCCTCTCAGTAAAAGTTTAAAGCCCTATTCCAAAGTTAAGCTATCTCCAATGAACTGTCAGTTCTACATGAATTTAGAAAGTTTGTTGAAATTGTTTCAACTTGATTTTTTTTCTGTTATTGTGCAAAAAAAACAAAACTTCTTTACAACTCATAACGTTTAAGGTTACCTACTTTTCCAGAGTGAAGTTAATTTTAATTAACAACAACAACATTAACCTAAAAATAGTTGAGGAGAAAAGTGCCAAACTAGCGACTGATTCTAAAAANTATCTGTTTAGTTTTGACAGTTTTCTAAAAGTGTTGTAACACACGTGTGTATTTAATCTTCACTTTTCAACGCATTGCATTTTGAAATTAAAAAAAGCTTTAAAGAAAAATCAAAAACAACCTTATGTGGTGTCATCTTCAGATGAGAAAGTGAATCCCACCTTAAATTTATTCTGTATACCTGATGTATATGTAGTAATTATGTGCGTTTTCAATCTATGTATGAGTTTAACTTAGCGTATTTTTAGCTTTGAGGCAACAAGCACTTCCTCAACTTCACTAATACTTCATGAGTGACATTTTAGGGCTCCTCACACTTCTTCTTCTTCTTTCTCTTCTCTCTGGCAGACTCATTTCAATATCCGATCCTTCAGTGTGATCAGCTTGTAACCAGGTGCTGCCTAAACTTACAAAACACAGCAACCACAGCCCCGACCTGCCAGGTAGAAACTTGGTAGTCATGAAATTGAATTTCCTCGGCTGCTCCCCTGCGCCTGTGTCTGCGGGCTGAAAGATGGGCTGTTTTAAAGAGTCAAAGGCTCAGGCACACAGAGATACCACACCATCCTTTACCTCCTTTGATGTTGGCGAGCACCTGGGGGGGCAGAATATGGAGAATTTGTTGATTACAGGGTCCTGTATTCAGTACGCACACACTCTTTCTGGGTGCAGGGAGGTGGCGTATAGCAGGAGGCTCGGCGTGGCAGTTTGAGAGTTTGTGGTAAAAGTCTGGCAGGGCCGCCACTCTTCTCCGTCTGCCAAGCCTGTGGCTTCATATTGTGATCATCAACGGCAGATGTGAATCAGAATATAAGCTCGTCTTGATCAATGTGGCAGGAAAGCTTTCCCTGGGCTGGTTTGGAGTTTTGTATGCCTGCGAGTCAACGCTTTTATCTCAGTGACTGAAAGATACTCACAGTGTAAAGCTCAGTCCTTTAAAGTTACTCTTGTTCTGTAAAGTTGTTTTTCAGACTTTTATGCTTCTATTGAGACAGTATGGAGTAAGAAACTAGGAAAGAAAGGGGAATGACTCTGTATTTGGGATAGAAGCTGAGCTAAACTAACACCCATAGGTTACTGTTTGTTCGTTTTGAAAGCGAAAGTGAGAGATCAGATCTTCTCTTTAACGTTACTTTTCTTTGTTCAAGACACCTCACGCATCAGTTTGTCTCAACAGTTGAGTTGCGCTGTTGTTTGAAACAACAAAGAAACTTTGTAAGTTTGCAGCCTAGTTTAGTAGCCGGCTACATTCAGTGCAGCCTCACAGCCCGGTGCTCTGAGACATGTCTGTAACGTGAATCCTGGTTATGTCCTACTGGTGCTCATCTACCAACTCCAACCTCACCAAGCAGAGCAAACGTAATGTGGCTCTACAGGTTTGAATGGATCACTGCAGTAAAACAGCTTAACCCCTTTTAGCTTGTGCTCTATCACTCTCCTGTTTAGCTTACTTCTGCTCTTCTATCCCATTTCTGTCTAATCCAGCTCCTGTTCCCACCATTTTTACTAAATAAATCACAGAAATCATTTACATTTTTAGCTTATTGGATACACATAGTTGTAAATAATGTGCCTTTTGATGCTAATTGCGATAATTTTCTGTATAAACATCTTAAATACTGTAGATGTATAGTGAATCTTTACATTTATTTCTTACTTTACATCATATAATTATACCTTTCAGCTCACATCTTGCGCTTGAATTCTGTATCGGAGCATCAGTAACGGCTAATTTCCGTTCACTTGTTAATGAAGTGCTTCTACTTTTGATTAACGTTGAAATGTAACAAGAGTTTGATGAACTGAGAAGATTTTGACGAATTGCACAAACCCTGTCTATTGATAACCCAGCTTTCTGTGGGCAGCGCTGCAGCATCAGCTCAGCCTCACAGCCCCACAGAAGAAAGCAGCAGGTGTCTGCTGGAGCGACATGGCGGTGATTATCAGCTCATCTCTGAGAGGCAGATACTGAGAAAATGACTGTTAACCAGCATACGCTACATTTCCTTGGACGCCATGAATAAGAGATAGAGATCTCTACATCTGCCACATACAAACGCTTCCTCTCTGGCTCCTCTGCACACGTACGAACACGTATGTACACGCACACACAATCAGAGTGAGCGTGAGTCACCGCTCCACAGCAGGGCTCTGACCACAGACCTGACATTTGGCTCTGAAGCCTTCCATCCATGTAGAAAAGTTCAGAAAGATGCTGCTTTCACTTTTCCTATCACCACAGCCTCTCATGAGCAGTGATGTCTTTATCTCTTTGGCTTTTATTTAGAAGTTTATCAGTTTGAAACCCACTTCTTTTCCCCATTGAAATGAATTCAGTTACAGTTATTGAGCAACCACCTGATTTTACCACTGATGCTGCTGCTGCTTTAAAGAACTTTACATGGGTTAAAGATACAACACAAGATGTTATCTACAGACCCCTTTCTCACCACTGTCTGTGAAGCCGCAGTGACCTTAGATTTGATGAAAGTTCAATATGATAAACATCTACCAAAACATTCTTTTCCACACAAGAAGTCTCCTCTTCTTCTTTTTCTTCTTTCAACTCGTTTGATTTCAAGAGATCAGCATTGAGAGCTGCTTCCCTTTAAGAATCTATAAGAAAAGGTTTAATCCATCTACTTTATAACCCTTTATGCTTAAAGATTTTCTTTTCCACTATTTACATCACTATGGGAGCAGATTTGAGCCAATTTTGATGGAAAAAAACTTCAGTTTTTGCTATTTCCACTTTTCTCTCATCATTCTGACATTTTCTTTTGATTTAAATGGTCAAATTGCATTTCCACCTGAAACTTGAAATTGTATTTTGAATTTATTCCTGTCATTTTGGCTTAATTTCTCATCATTCTGACATTTTTCTGGTCATTTTGGCTTTGCTCGATTTTGCCAGGACCTTTATCCTCCATCAAAACTGGCCCCAATGGGCTTCTGTAATATTGTGTCCTGACCTGAGGTTGACTCTTTCCCCCAAAGCTAGCTGAGCTTATCAGAGAGATAATTGAAAACTCCAGTTCAGGATTTTCTTCACCAAGTTTGAGGTAAGAAGCTGTAAAGCTGAACACACAAAGAAATTTATAAAAAAAGGTCATACACTCTAATATTTCATTGGACCGCCTTTAGCTTCGATTACATTCGCTGTGGCATTGTTTCCAGAAGCTTCTGCATTGTCATAAGATTTATTTCCATCCAGTGTGTCATTAATTTTTCACCAAGATCTTGCATTGATGATGGTAGAGTCTGACCGCTGCACAAAGTCTTCTCCAGAACATCCCAAAGATTCTCAATGGGGTTAAGGTCTGGACTCTGTGGGGGCCAATCCATGTGTGAAAATGATGTCTCATGCTCCCTGAACCACTCTTTCACAATTTGAGCCCGATGAATCCTGACATTGTCATCTCGGAATATGCCCGTGCCATCAGGGAAGAAAAACTCCATTGATGGAATAACCTGGTCATTCAGTATATTCAGGTAGTCAGCTGACCTCATTCTTTGAGCACATACTGTTGCTGAACCTGAGCAACTGCAGCAACCCCAGATCATAACACTGCCCCCACAGGCTTGTACAGTAGGCACTAGGCATGATGGGTGCATCACTTCACCTGCCTCTCTTCTTACCCTGATGCGCCCATCACTCTGGAACAGGGTAAATCTGGACTCATCAGACCACATGACCTTCTTCCATTGCTCCAGAGTCCAATCTTTATGCTCCCTAACAAACTGAAGCCTTTTTTTCCGGTTAGCCTCACTGATTAGTGGTTTTCTTAAAGCTACACAGCTGTTCAGTCCCAATCCCTTGAGTTCCCTTCTCATTGTGCGTGTGGAAATGCTCTTACTTTCACTATTAAACATAGCCCTGAGTTCTACTGTTGTTTTTCTTCCATTTGATCTCACCACACGTTTAAGTGATCGCCGATCACCATCATTCAGGATTTTTTTCCGGCCACATTTCTTCCTGGAAGACGATGGGTCCCCACTATCCTTCCAGTTTTTAATAANGGCCAATCCATGTGTGAAAATGATGTCTCATGCTCCCTGAACCACTCTTTCACAATTTGAGCCCGATGAATCCTGACATTGTCATCTCGGAATATGCCCGTGCCATCAGGGAAGAAAAACTCCATTGATGGAATAACCTGGTCATTCAGTATATTCAGGTAGTCAGCTGACCTCATTCTTTGAGCACATACTGTTGCTGAACCTGAGCAACTGCAGCAACCCCAGATCATAACACTGCCCCCACAGGCTTGTACAGTAGGCACTAGGCATGATGGGTGCATCACTTCACCTGTCTCTCTTCTTACCCTGATGCGCCCATCACTCTGGAACAGGGTAAATCTTGACTCATCAGACCACATGACCTTCTTCCAATTGCTCCAGAGTCCAATCTTTATGCTCCCTGACAAACTGAAGCCTTTTTTTCCGCTTAGCCTCACTGATTAGTGGTTTTCTTAAAGCTACACAGCTGTTCAGTCCCAATCCCTTGAGTTCCCTTCTCATTGTGCGTGTGGAAATGTTCTTACTTTCACTATTAAACATAGCCCTGAGTTCTACTGTTGTTTTTCTTCCATTTGATCTCACCACACGTTTAAGTGATCGCCGATCACCATCATTCAGGATTTTTTTCCGGCCACATTTCTTCCTGGAAGACGATGGGTCCCCACTATCCTTCCAGTTTTTAATAAAGCGTTGGACAGTTCTTAACCCAATTTTAGTCGTTTCTGCATCAATCTCCTTAGATGTTTTCTCTGCTTGATGCCAATGATTTGACCCTTCTCAAACAGACTAACATCTTTTCCACGACCACGGGATGTGTTAAATCCAGGTGGCGACTTTTTTTTTGGCCAGGCCGTGTATATAATCAATACAATGTGACACATCTCCTGATGGACCAAAAACAACACAGTGAACATGGCGTTATCTATCTACATTGATATAGATTCTGGTTTTTAATGTTAAAGGATTTCAGTTTTGATCACAGAAACATGTCACAGCTACTCTTGGTAAACAATGGATTTACAACTTCGGCATGATTACGGCAAGTGCAAGGTTCCAAACAACTCAAAGCAATGCCAGGTGTCTTACTTCAGTCAACAACAAAACAAACAGAAAAGTCAATATAGGGCAATAGTATGAATATAATCTTAATCCCCATTATTTTCCTAAATGTACATCCTGTATCTTGAACCTTGTACTGTTTTTGATTTGTTTAGCTTTGGATCTTCACAGTAGGACAAAGCCTCTCTGATGCAACAACGACATGAAAAAGCTGGAAGTGAAAGAAAGAGCCAACAGATCTTTATTGTTTCCTGCAACACACTCACATTGTTTCTGTTTCTAGACGTTACATCACTGAGTTTGTCGCAGGACAAGCTGTATTCGGTCATGTATTCAGAGCAGAGAGTAATCCTCGTGTTATTAGCAGCCACAATTAACCGTCTGTCCTCAATAAATCATTGGAGATGTGCACGGCGACGTGGTCTTGTGGACCATCTTAAATGTGGTTTCAGACAAAGATTATTCTGTTTCAAGTTTTACAAGCCTCAACCTTCTCTGTCTATCAAAACTCGATTGCTTTGAATCAGTGGATTTCATTTTAATACACCTGGCACCTGTTCAACACCTGAATGAATCTATTTTTCCCTAACTTTCCTGGGTCTGGTTGAAATCCCTCCAGATTTGATGAAGTGGAAACCTTTTGCTATTCATGAAGGTAAAAAGGTTACTGGAGATTTATACGCCTGTGTTAACCAGAGACTGGTTTATTGACTTCCACTGTGGGCTGGAAAAACAGCAGAGAAGTCAGTGACTCATATGAAAGAGTCTGGGATGGATGGATGGAGGGAAGAGGAGTTTGGACCCGGTGCTAAAAACCACAAAATAAAAAAAATAAAAAAAGAAGCAGAGAGATGACATACTGCCTTATTTATCCATATGTTACAAATTACAGCATCTGTTTACCATCTATTTTATTTACTTTGCTGATGCTGGGCCCGGCTTGATTAACATTTTCTGTAGTGTTTGTTGTCTTCTGGAGCGGGGTTTGATTGGCACTCGGTGACGGCCGTTTGAAGTGAGCGTGGCGTCGCCTTTGAAGCTCTGGGGGATGAAAGCAGAGCATCCAGATAGGACCGGAGGATAATCTAGAAATGAATTTTGGCTCGCCTCTGAAGGCGACCGACAGGCGACAAACATGTTACCATGTTGTTGATTAAATGTTACTTGAGATTCAGTGATGCAGGGACATTAAGCAGGGATGGAGACTTCGAAATGCACACCAGGAAATATGTGTTTAATGACAACAGGCTGCTGCTGCTGCTGGAGGAGAAAAGAAGGAGCTATCTTCCCATCCAAGAGGCTGTTTGAGTTCATCTTATTTATCAGGGTTTTCCATCGAAGCTGCTTTTAATTTTTCTTAAAGCTATTGAATTACACAAACATTTTCTGTTGTTGCACCAGAACTTTTTAAAAAACTTATTCCCATCACTTAAAACAAGCTGATCCAAAAAGACGAGTCTTCGTGCTGCAGGATGAGTTGATGGTTTCATACACTTTGTATTTAATAAAGTTGCATTTGCGAGCCGCTTCCATGTGACGAGTGCCGCTGACTTTTCCTTGTAAACCGAAACTGAAAAGGGTGGTTCAATTAGAGTATTTGATTTACAAAACGTACAATTAGGAAGGGGGAAAAGTACTTATTTCTGAAAGGACGTTTACAAAGTCACTCGTGTAATAAACTGAAGGACAACTGAAATAGGTATGCGATGTATCAGGAGAAATACCTAGCTCTATGGATATGTTTTAGATCAAAAACACCTTGAACACTGCAAAAACTGAAATCTAAGCAAGTCATTTTGTCTTATTTTTAGTAAAATTTGTCTTACTATTCTTGATTTGAGCCACATTTACTAGACAAGGTCATAAAAATGTCTCATTTCAAGTTTTTTAAAGACAAAAATGAGGCATCAATTGCTTGTAACAAGTAAAAATAAACATCTGCCAATGGGATAAGATAAAAGATTCTTGTTTTAAGACATCTTTCTAATTTCAAGAAACTTCCCGGGCGAATTCGTCTTATCCCATTGGCAGATATTTTTGACTTGTTACAAGCAATTTACACCTCATTTTTGTCTTAAAAATCTTGAAATAAGACATTTTTATGACCTGGTCTGGTGAGTGTGGCTCAAATTAATAACAACAAGACAATTTTTGCTACAAATAAGACATAATGACTTGCTTAGATTTCAGTTTTTGCTGTGAATAAAATACCCACATATTTCTCAGATTGTCTTGACTTTTGTGGGCTCAGTATTTCCTCTTAAGTGCACTATTTTTACTGATATCTAAATGGCTAGTCTATGCCATGGAGTGTGGACTGAGTGCATTTTGATGTATCAATGAACAACAGCATCTCATGTCCTCTGCCTTTTCTCCTCACTCACAGTAACAATAATTGTTAGGTTACAAATTACAAAGGCATTTCTTGGTTCAACTTGAAAGCTGTAGCTTTGCCAAACAGCTGGGAGGGGCTAAATGAGCAGAACATGAGGAAACAAAGTGACAAAGTGACCAGTGAAGCTCCAGAAAGAAAAGGTTCCCAGAGGAGAGCGGTGTTTTCTCTTTGGAAGTTTTATGGTTTGAAAAAACTATCACAGATTAGAGAACAGATTGTTGTAAAAGCAGAATAATTATAGCAACTGTGAAGGAAGAGAGAAACGCTGCAGCAGCACAATGCAACATGAAAAATTGTCCTATAATAAGGCCGTACAGAAAAATGTGTGCTTTTATTTGTTTATTTATGATGCAAAAAAATACAAGTAATTGCTGTTTTTTTTTTACTTAGAAGCAAAAATACAATAAAATAATTTATTGTTTTAAACTGTGATTAAATAGGGTTGACGTATATTTAACAGAAAGTAATTTTTCCGTTGAAACTTCCTTGTAGATTTACAGCAATTTGTTACAGTGTACGCTCTAACAGCATCAGTTAATTGATGATGTTTATCTGCAAAACTCTCAATGAAAGTTTGTGTAAATATAATGTATTTGCATATAATTTCAGTTGGGATATTTAATCTTGATGTTATGTTTTTTGTTTGTTAGCTGCAATTACAAGTCTTTTCTGTTTTCAATGTCTTTTTTTCTTGTACAGTATCTTACTGTGTATTGGATTTCAGTACACGATTGTAAAATATTGGTAAATTACTGGCAACCCTGGGGCAGGTATTTATACAAAATATGGTAAAAAACAACAACGTTAAAAAACTTAAATAAGAAATTAAAGAGATGTAGTTTCTAAAAGCTCTTTCAAAAACTGAATAGAGCATTGGTGAACCCATTTTTAGATTATCCTTTAATTTTCTTTTCCTTCTTCTGTCATCAAAGCATGTTTTTTGTTTCATCGAACCAAATCTTATCATCTTACTGGGACAAAATATTACTGAAATCAAAATTTTCTTAATCTTTTTTTAAGGTTGGAGATTAGTCTTAACCCCTTTAACAGCTGCTTTGTAGTGGAATGAATAACTATATTGATCTACTCACAGGTTTGATTAATAGTGTTACCAACACTGACTCCTACTGGCCAAACTGGTCACTACACCTGTCAGGCTTCATAGGTGCATGGCCTTAAAAGAAGCGAAGAGGATGTTTCTTTGGGTTTTCACCCTCGGACTGTCGACAGATCAGATGGATAAAACAGAAGCAGGAAGATTCGCAACTTGTTTAGTGGTTTTATTTTAATTTCCGGGCCTGATGATAAAAGTCCTACTTATACATCAGGGGATTTCAACTACATCTTGATATTAAACAGGGGAAGTTTTATTCAACAGAGGGAGAAGTTTTCACAATATCTGTCATTCTGATTCTGAAATAGACTCTTATTTATTAAATAAGAAGAGCAGTTCAGAAAAGAACACTATTCAAACAGAAGGAGTCGACTTGACTTTGTTTCACTGTTTCCTTTGTGCTGCCAGCTGTGCCTGCTGAAAAGGAAGCACCTTTAAGGTTTTGGCAAAGTTCCCTCAACCCAACCACTCTGCTGTGTTTCTGAGAAACTCTGTTCACAGACTTTAACAAAATATTTCAAAGAATAGATGTAAATTCACACTCAGGAGGGAAAAGAAACACATGAGCTTCAAACTCTGTTTTTACTTTCATCATACGTCTCTCAGTCTTCTACCTGCTGGAGATGATACTTGTGGGATAATTTCTGCCTCAGAATCTAAGATAAATAAGAGGTTTAATTGCTTTAAATTTCTTGTTGAAATCCTGTCTGCCATCTGCAAACATAATTCGCCCCCACCTTCTGTTGTTACTTAAAAAGAGTAACATCCAACACAATCTAACATCCCAACTTCCTGTAATAAAAACAAACATATCACAGTGCTGCCACGATGATCAGCCTCCTCACACTCAGCCTGTTTGATATCAACAGAAAAGCCAAAGAACGCACCATAACTCTCGATCCCACACACGACCTGGACTCATCAGGTTGAAGATATAAATCCACAGCTTGGAATTGAACACGGATAAGTGGGAGCTTGGTCCCCTCTGCCATTACACCCCAGAACAAAACACTCCGACAGCTGTTGTGTGCGTTTGTGGGTTCATGTGGGACCGAGGCGCATGGTTGAATTTTAGGCACAGCTGGTGAACATGTTCTTCTTTTATTCTGAAAGGTTTCAGTAGGGATATGAACTCTCTGGGGAAGTAGTTGTGGTATTAAAACCCCAATTCCACTGAAGTTGGGATAAAACATTATTGTTAATATAACATTACATTATCCTCGGGCAGGAACCTCCTGGTCGTTCCAAAGTCGAGGTTGAAAAGCAGAGGAGACAGAGCCTTTTCAATCAGGGCCCCTCGACTTTGGAACGACCTGCCCGAGGATATAAGGCGAGCAGACTCAGTATCATCTATTAAATCTCTTCTTAAAACACACTTTTACCGTCTTGCTTTTATGTGATGTCGTCTTCTTCCTCTTCTTCCTATTCTTATCACTGTGTCCATTTCTTCACCTCTCTATTGTCCTCTTTTGTATTTTTTACCACCCTGTTACAGAGCTGACTCACTTATTTATTTATCTATTTACCTCCCTATTTATTCATTCACTTACGAGTTTATTTTAATTATTTATGTTTTTATTCATTTACTCAATTATTTTCAATGAGTTGAGCGCTCCAGTTATCATTTCCACTCTAATTTTTAGACTGTTTTATCCTTTTATTACCTTATTTATTCACTGCTATATTTCATTGTTGTTTTTATCCTCTCTATTGTTCCTGTTTTGCTCTTTTACTCCTTCTCACCTCTGGTCCTCATGGTCTCATCATAGGGTCTTGCACTGCCTGAGTTCTCTTCTCTTTTAATTCTGATTGGTCTGTATGATTATTAATTTTTATTGTTGCTCGCTATTTGATTCACTGTTTGTTTGTTTTTTTGTTTGTTGATTTTGTCCCTGCTGTAAAGCACTTTGTGAACTGTTGTTTTTAAAGGTGCTCTATAAATAAAGTTATTATTAAATAAAGTTATTATTATTAAAACAGGATATAATGATTTGCGAATCCTGTTTAACCTATATTCAGTTGAATGCACTACAAAGACAAGACATTTATTTTTTAAAATGTTCCTCAACGCACACCTGCGAGGAATTGATGGATTTCATCATCTACAGTCCATAATATCATCAAAATAATCAGAGAATCTGGAGAAATCATGTGGGTAAAAATATATTTTATGCTAGAAGATGATAAAGAACAAATATTGATGATAAAGATAAATTAAATAAGTCACTACTGAGGCCTGTTTCAAAACTCTTTGGTTCTGGTGCCCTCTAGTGGACGGTACATTGAGTTAAATGTTTCTGATGATATTTCAAACAACAACAATCATACCACCGCTTACTCTTATAATAAAACAAATATAAGTTTATGCCTATAATCTAACTTCAGCTCTGAAAATGATTCTTTTTTTTCAATTGCTTGACTTTTACACTTCAGGATGGACTGAAAACTCTCTGTTAGACAAAAGGCATAAACTTATATTTATTTTATTATAGGAGCAAGTGTAATCATGTGATTGTTGTTGATGTTCAGTTGGTGGTTTTGAAACAGGCTTCAGTGGTGATTTAATTTGTCTATACCCTTCATCAATATTTGGTTTTATTTATTTTATTGTAATAAACTGACAGCATGAAATATATTTTTTAAAAACATGATGGAAAACTTCTAATAAAACCAGAACAGGAAAGTTCACGATCAGGAGTGTGATCAATAAATACTAGAGACATTAGTCATTAGTGAATCAGTCAGTTAGTGACAGGAAATAATGTGTGAAGCCTCAGGAAACATGGTTTTGAATATTAAAAATGTGAAATACACTCCAATTATTCAGATCTATCAGTTTTAAGGACACATGTTGCAGTGTCACCTGTAATATCTCAGCTGTGAAAGTAAAAAAAAAAAAGAATGAATGAATGAATGAGTGAATAAGCAAACAAATAAATAAATTCAGCAATAATTTTTAATTTTTTTTTTTTGCCCTTTTCTAAAAGATGTCACAAAGTGAAGCTAAAGTTGTGTATGAATTATTTGTGACCGTATTTCAAATAAATGAGGTGGGTCAATGACAAATAGAGGGTCCAAAAACTTATTCTTTAAAAGTTCTTTGAAAATGGATGAAAACATATTTCTGAGTGAAGATTTATGTTTTCTAACAGATTTCAGTAGTTGACCAACATTTCAAAGTTTTTAGGTTCATTATTTTTTAGTATTTTAAATTTGAGCACCCAAAAATGTCAGGTGGTGCAACCAAATATATGAAAATATATTTATATGTTCCTGTTATTTTTTCTGTGTGAAATTATTGGCAAGTATCTCTCAAGTGTCTGTAGTGACTCATACATTTTTATTTTGTGTGTTTCATTTCTTTTATTTGTGAATAAGATAAATAATTTGATGTTAAAATAACATTTCACATTATTACATTGGTTGTACCACCTGACATGGAAATTGTTCCAGTCACCAATGAAGTGAAAAAACCTTTTTTATCAGTATTTCAGAGAAATCTANCTACAAACTTTTCCACTTGGTCACAAATGTCATTTGGGCTCCTCTGGCTGATGCAGTTTCCTGTTTCCTGTTTTATTCTCTTCACTTTAAAATAAAAGTCTAATGTTACGGTTGCACCACCCTGACATTTGACAAGGTGAAAATTACGGGACAAACGTTTTTTACATTTCTCAACAGCTTTAAAATTCTTTTTATTTGCAAAGAATGTTTTATTTAAAAAGGTTCAAGCATAAAATAATGCCACTGTATTTTTAATTTCCATTTACAATAACTGACATTCAATTTTTAGAGTTTAATTACTGTGGATACTTGTCAGGACGGTTGCACCACCTGACATTTTGGGGGTTTGAGGCACCAAAACACAAAAAAACATGTTATATTTTAATAGTTTAAAGATGTGTTCAAATAACACAGGTTTCATAGAATAAAGAAATACATGTGATGAAATACTCAATTCATGATGGAAGGAAATATTACACTAGGACACAAAAAAGGGGACGTCACGTCATTGACCCAGGTCCTGTGGCTGCTGGTGGAGAGTGCTTATTCACTCCAGATTATTCTACAAGAGTAGGTTTTTATACTTGGACTATTTTTCCTATATTTGAAAGAAATTTTGTGAAATATAAGTTTTCTTAAAAAAAAAAAGGGGGAGAGCATGAATTGATGGAGCTCTGTAGCAGTCACAGGTGGTGAATCACCCTCATGTCATCATCATCATCACAGGCTCCAGGTCATCGCTCTCTCTCTCTCTCTCTCTCTCTCTCTCTCTCTCTCTCTCTCTCTCTCTCTCTCTCTCTCTCTCTCTCTCTCTCAGTTAATCCTGTGGTGCAGATGCAGTGCAGCTGTGATGTAACGTTACATCTGCTGAAAGTCTCCTCTCCTCTGTCCGGGAACAGTTTCTGTGACCAGCACGATCATAGCACGTTGGCTGTGAACGTGCGTGGAGCTGATCCACAGTCAGTGTTTTCTCTGTGATGCTGAAGTTGCGTGTCCACACGGGTACACCGCGCATGCGTCAAGGTAAGCGAGTCGATATCAGAGAGAAAGATGCAGGGGGAGATGTTTCAATGTGCGCTTCTTCCGGTTTGGGTTGTGGAAGAGTATCTAGGGTATTTATAATCTTGATGAAGGTCAGCCAGTTGAATTCCTGTTTTCATGGGTTTTAAGAGCTGGAAGCCCAATTTATTTTAAAAATAAACAAATGAATACTTGAAATCATTCAAATTGCTGGCCCCGAATCTATAATCTATGAAAGTTTAACTTTTTGAATGGAAATATGGAAATAAATAAACTTTTCCATGATATTCTAATTTTTTTGAAAGGGTCTATATATCTCAAGCTTTTGCTCGTGTAGCCATCTAGTGCAGTGGTTCCCAAAGTGGGGTCGGGACCCCCAGGGGGGTCGCAAGATGATTTCAGTTTAGAGGGAATATCCACAGCTATCCCAGACCACAACTAAGGTACTAACGCTGTTTAGCTCAACATACCTGTGTGAAAAGACTTTCTTGGCCCTGACATTTAGTAAAAATAAATATATATCATGTGTTAACGTGGAGGTTGATCTCTGAGTGTCCGTCTCCAAAATTAAACCCAGAATGGACTTGCTGTGCTCCATAGTGCCCATCCATTTCATTAAGTGAGATAAACACTGAAACATATATCCCAAAAAGTTAACTTGCACTGCAACAATGTTCACGTTTACTCAGAGCTACAGTTTATGATTATTACTTAAACTGAATTATTCTTGTTCTAATGTGGAAATGAAAGTATTGAACCAAAATTGAGTTTGCACACCACTGCAACAATGTTCGTTCACAAATTACAGAGAAATAACTTTGACATATTCTGCTTTTATTTCATATTAAACTGTTACATGTAAAATCATAACATGGTTTTCAGGCTGTTGTTCTTTTTTGTGTTGTCATAATTCTCATGTTTGGATACCCTTATTAGTGCATGTGTCCTACGTGCACGTTTTCTTATGCTTCAGTCACCTCTGGGGATAGTGGGGGTCACTGGTCTCTGCCACCTTTGTTTTGGGGGTCACGGGCTGAAAAGTTTGGGAACCCCTGATCTAGTGGGATACTACGATGGAGTATTGGGGCCACAGTGAGGGGAAAAAAATGGGGGGAGGAATTCCCCCCCCCCCCCCCCCCCCTCCTCATCAAGTCAGTAAAGTCGAAATGTCGAGAATAAAGTCGAAATATAGCCCTGAGAATAACATTGAAATGTCGAGAATAAAGTCAAAAAAGTGTTGAGAATAAAGTTGAAATATTTCAAGTCGAAATGTCGAGAATAAAGAAATATTTCAACTTTATTCTCAACATTTCGACTCTACGGAAGAGGATTAGGGCCACTGAGAAAAAAAAAAAAAATCTAAAAAAAAAGTCAGAATTCTGAGAAAAAAGTCAGAATTCTGAGATTAAAGTCAGAATTCTGAGAAAAAAGTCAGAATTCTGACTTTTTTTTTT
>RPOG01005825.1:6033-28622 GCA_008086565.1 Thalassoma bifasciatum
AAATGACAATAACAGAGTCTCAGACAAAGTTGAACAAAGCAAAGATCTGGAAGCCGCTGCCTTTAACCCTGAAAGTGTTAAATAAAACACCTTCTGTTATATTAACTATAAGCAAACAGTCAGATTGTCCAAATCCCTGCTGTGCTCCACTCACATTCACATCATGTTTTGATGAATATTTTGAACAAATAGTAATAAACAATAAACACAGACATGTACTCCAGGGTTTATATTGAAGAGAATCTTTACATTCAGGAAATCAAACAGCACAAAAACAGCAAATTCTGATATACAATTAGCATATTTTGCTAATAAATTTGAGACGCTGTTCAATTTCTGCATTGACTGAAAGTAAATATCAACCACATGACCCAATAAAAAAACTTAGTCATTGCTTGAAATGAATATTTACCAAAATGGATAAGTTTAGCCCAATAAACTTGAAATGTTCCCTTTATTATAGAATCACTCAGGTCCTTATTACCTCACTAAACTCTGGGATTCAGTCCTCACGCTCATTCAAAGCAGCATTGAGGCATAAACATTTAAAACAGAGTTAAATACAACAAAATAATGGATTTTAACTATTGTTTAGTTTCTTTAAGTTTTGAAAAGAGCCACATAAATGATTATTTTATTATTATTACTGTTAAATTATCTTATTTCCTGTGATAGCACTACACTTTGTGTTTTAAGTGTGAGAACCTCAGTAAATTTAGTACCTATGAACTACAGCCTCTTTATTTCCTGAAACATTGTTAAACATCACGTAGACTCATTTCTGTCACTTCCTGTTAAATATAAAACTATCTGCCTCTCCTTTTCTCTCTTTGTTCTTCTACTTCTTACTTTAGTAACAAAAACATGAATACTCAACAATCTCAGAGTCATTTCTGCCGTTAGAAAGTTATCACTGACGTAAACAGTTGAGTAAAGAAAACTTTAAAAACCTGCTGTGAAAAAGAAAGACGCTGATAAATTTCCTGACTGAACTTCACAAACTTTGTTCTTTAATGTTCTTTAACTTCATTTCAGCGAACTCATCAAATATAATTAAGTACAGAAAAGACAAAAAAAGAACCTGTATAAACATTTTAATATCTGAGTCTTACCTCTCAGTGATGAGTTAAAGATCTTCTCCAATTAAAGCTCCGAGCTCCTGATGATTTCTAGTGGGTTGGTTCACCGTCTGTGATTGGCTGAGTCAGCCTTCAATCACTCTGACGTCACCAATTGTCTTTATTTTTCCATGCGAAACGTTTGAGGTTTAAATTTCTGAGAGAGTGGTTCACAGCTGCATCACGGGAGTTTGATGACTGTGCGTCCTGCTATGCAAACTGTTGAAGCATTAAAAAAAAAAAGACGAGAAAAAAGAACAGTTTTTTTCTCTGTCAAATTCCCCTTTGAAAAGTTTTTTTCTGTTATGTATGTTTATGACGACGTGAGTTTTTGTGATTTTATGAGGGACAACAAACTCAATGTTCTCTTCATCCAAGTGACTTTTTTTTTTGTTTTTTAGCTCTATCTCAGATAAACCTTCTACAAACTTTCTCTCTCTGTTGCTTTCTGTGTTTTCTTCGTTTGGATAATAACCTTTACGGAGAAAACAAAACAGCATTTTACATTCTTAAATTGCATATACACTGCCTGGCCAAAAAAAAAGTTGCCACCTGGATTTAACTATGCAAATAGGTACGAGCCTCCTATTGGATAATTACTGCATGGGGGATTATCTTTCAGCTGGAAACAAGTTATTTAACCCCAACTGGTGCAATGAGTTGCTTCTCATTTCCTTAACAACCATGTGGAAAGACACATCCTGTGGTCGTGGAAAAGATGTTAGTCTGTTTTTTTAAGGGTCAAATCATTGGCATCAAGCAGAGAAAACATCTAAGGAGATTGCAGAAACTACTAACTATTAAAAACTGGAAGGAAAGTGGGGACCCATCGTCTTCCAGGAAGAAATGTGGCCAGAAAAAAAATCCTGAATGATGGTGATCGGCGATCACTTAAACGTGTGGTGAGATCAAATGGAAGAAAAACAACAGTAGAACTCAGGGCTATGTTTAACAGTGAAAGTAAGAGCATTTCCACACACACAATGCGAAGGGAACTCAAGGGATTGGGACTGAACAGCTGTGTAGCTTTAAGAAAACCACTAATCAGTGAGGCTAACCGGAAAAAAAGGCTTCAGTTTGTTAGGGAGCATAAAGATTGGACTCTGGAGCAATGGAAGAAGGTCATGTGGTCTGATGAGTCCAGATTTACCCTGCTCCAGAGTGATGGGCGCATCAGGGTAAGAAGAGAGGCAGGTGAAGTGATGCACCCATCATGCCTAGTGCCTACTGTACGAGCCTGTGGGGGCAGTGTTATGATCTGGGGTTGCTGCAGTTGCTCAGGTTCAGCAACAGTATGTGCTCAAAGAATGAGGTCAGCTGACTACCTGAATATACTGAATGACCAGGTTTTTACATCAATGGGTTTTTTTCTTCCCTGATGGCACGGGCATATTCCAAGATGACAATGCCAGGATTCATCGGGCTCAAATAGTGAAAGAGTGGTTCAGGGAGCATGAGACATCTTTTTCACACATGGATTAACCTCCACAGAGTCCAGACCTTAACCCCATTGAGAATCTTTGGGATGTTCTGGAGAAGACTTTGTGCAGCGGTCAGACTCTACCATCATCAATACAAGATCTTGGTGAGAAATTAATGACACACTGGATGAAAATAAATCTTGTGACATTGCAGAAGCTTCTCGAAACAATGCCACAGTGAATGCGTGCTGTAATCAAAGCTCAAGGCGGTCCAATGAAATATCAGAGAGTATGATTTTTTTATTTTTTTTTGTGACTTTTTTTTTGGCCAGGCAGTGTATTAAGATGTTTCTCACCATACAATTGTTGAAATTTAGGGATTTCATCATAAGATTCAGAGAACTTGGAGGAATCTCTGGTCATGTGCTCCGTGCAAAAGAAGAAAAAGAGCATACATTTGCACGGAGCACATGACGCAGGATGTAAATGATGTAATGCCAAAGTTTAGCCTGGTATACAAGAAAGCATCTATCAAACCCAAATAAAATAAAATAAGAGAGCTTGAAAGTTACATTAACTCTGGGCCAACTGAGAATAAAATGACTACAACTTCACTAAAAACAATCTCAACCAAATATTGTGATCAATATGGTAAAAGTAAAGTAACAGTAATGTTTAAAATACATGGTATGTGCTCTAAGCTTGATGGTAGATTCTCGAAATGAAGACACATGAAAAATGTGAATGTGAAATACAGCTTCATCTACAACTGCATTTCTGTGATTATGTATATGTGGTTTGAGATCTTTGATCTATTTTCCATCAAACACAGCTTTTACTGATTTAAAAACCACCAAATGTTTTTTTTTACTTAATATTTTACTAAGCACCCCAAATGTTAGGAAATGACAAAAAAAAAAATTATTGTAGATCTATCCAAGTATTATCAAACTGTAAGGTTGTGACTGGTTTCATGTTGTAAAACCAATAGAATCTTAGAAAAAAAAAAATCTACATAACCTCATGCAGGTCTTCCTTATTTTAACACAGCAGAAAAAAAACCCACAGTGACAAAAAAAAAAAAAAAAAGCAGAAGCATCTGAACCAGAAGTTGCACAGATCAGACATGTTTTGCTTTTCCTGTGTGAAGACTGAAGTCACTTCCCGCAGCTCATGGGTAAGTCTGAGAAAAAGAAAAGATTAAATAATGTGATTAATATTTTGAACTTATACTATCAAAGTGATTTGCTTCATATAAAGAGAGGGACACATTTTTTCTTGGTTTAATCCCACCAGATGAAGATGAAAGATGAAAGGCAGCCCATAGTTAAACTGAAGTCTCGTTTTCATTAAATTACTTTAAAGAATTTTTAAACTGTTCAGAGGCGACATAAACAAGTATTATAACAAGCACTAGCAGAAATTACACCTTCACTTACTGCTTTTATTTGATAACGTTACATGTTTAGAATAAAATATCATTATAATCAAATGAATTAATTATATGAATTGAATGAATCCTGCAAGTTTCTGACTTGGGGTTCATTGTTTTGCTCAAGGACACTTTGGTATTTGGACAGCAGGGCCTGGAATTTGATAAAAACTACTGCTAGTTAAAATTTTCAGAGATCAGATTGGGAAACGCTTATTACTTAATTTTTCATTGACTTACTTTTCATTTTAGGGTTTGGTAACAGATGAGACCGAAAAGAAACTGCAACCAGGAAAAGTTCAAATGCGACGGTGAAACCCGATGAGTCACGCATGAGTTCAAAGGTGTTTTCCCAAAAAGAGCAAAAGAACATCTCTGTCACTCAACACTCGTCCTGTTTCTGATAGTGGTTGTCAGAAAAAAAAAAAAGCATCAGAAATGAAAAAACAAAGAACCAAGCAAAAAACTTCTTGTTGCAGCAGAGCAGCCAGAAGAATCAGGAGAGCTTTGTCCAGGATTTGCAGGGACAGGTCTGACTCACCTAAAGGTGGTCCCCTGAAAAGAAGGGGTAGCTTAAGCAGTTGCTATGCATCACTTGCATCCAGAGAATCCTTCTTAGGTTCCAAAGATGGTCCCAGGTTTGATGCATATTCTTATGGTCCTCTGGATGATAGACGTAGAGAACTTGAAGATTGTTATGCCCCACTTAGAATGATCCCATCCAGCCCCTCTAGTGGGGAGCAAAACTATCTAAGGGAGGGGTTCAATCTTGAAAGACCAGCAAAAGACATAATAGCAAACAAGTATAAAGGGACATCAGAGCTTAATGCTTTAGTTCATAATATTGATGCTGGAACCTCAGATCTCTCTCTTAGAGGAACCAAAGCTGAGTCAGGAGGTGGAGCTGATGCTGTGGTGGAGCTGGAAGCAGCTGTTGCAGCTGTGAGCTGCTCAGTCACAAACACTCAGCCAATCCACACCTGCTCCTCAGGTCCATCCCAGACTGAAGGAGTCTCTGGGTCTTTGTTTCGTTCTCACAGCTCCCCCTCACTGAGTCACATGACCTCTGCAGAGAACAGGACCTTAACCCGAGCACAGAGTTTACCTGATCTGCAGTTAAACTGCAGCTGTGAGCAGTTTACACCTGATATCACTGCTGATGAAGAGGATGAAACCTACAGGTTCCAGTGCTCCAGTCCGGGCCTGTACCAGTGCAGTGTGACAGGCCTGGTCTTCCACATGGAGCGAGAAGGGGACCTGGTCTACAGGACGCTCCCCTGGAACAGGAAGCTGCTGTCTCAGCATCACAAGCAGCCTGCAGGACCGCTGTTTGACATCAAGTGTGAGCAGCAGAGTGTGTGTCAGCTCCACCTCCCACACTGTGAGATCCACTCCACAGGTGGAGCTGACTTCCTGTCAGTGGCTCATTTGGATGAAGAGAACATCGAGTTTGTCGGCCCTCATAAAATCACAGAAACTCATGTTATTATAAACATCACAGGATTCTCTGCTTTTGGTAACGTCAAAGATGAAGACTCTCCTCCTGACCCGGTCAGAGCTCTGGTTCTGGTTTTCTTCAGGCCCCCTGCTGATCCAGATCCCACCTCCCTCTTCAATGTGCTGTTGTTACCAAGGAATGTGGCGTTCAGGGACGTGATGCGCTTCAGGAAGAAGTTAGATGGAGATGAGTGCTACATAGAGACGTCTCCACACTGTAAACTGCAGCCACAGCAGGAATACTCTCTGTCCACCTGTCCTGAAGACGACTCAGTCCTGGTGGAACCAACAACAGCAGAGTTTGACTCCGACAACTATGACAACTACTTCCCATCATTCCAGGTGACTCTAGAAAAAACCATGAGCCACTTGAAGCTGATCATGAGAGACACCAACAGCTCCATAAGTGTGTGGGAGAGACGAGTTTGTCTTTCCTCCTCCAGAGTCCAAAGGTCCTGTGGACAGAGCGCTCTGACTCTGCCTCCAAACCAGAGGCTGTTTGACATCCGGAGCAGCTTCATCGCGGGGATATCAGGACCTGTCCTCAAATCTCTGCTGGACAAACTGCTGGAGAAAACGGTGATGACCGACTCTGAGGTGGAGTCAGCAGACGAGATGAGAAACAGAGGAGACAAAGCTCGTTTTGTTATCGATACAGTGAGGAATAAAGGTGAAGCTGCGAGTTCAGAGATGATGGAGGCTCTCTGTGACCTCGACCCCTTCTTCTCTGATCACCTGGGACTGACGTGAAACTTCATTAACAGCTTCAGTGGACAACAACATGTTCACGGCATCCTGTGAAAGTCACCTGGGTCCAGTTTATCAAACTTTGTGTCTGATCATATCCAGCTAATTTCTGATGAAGTTTCATGAGTAAAACTAACAAAAGAAACTAAATGAACAACTCCAGTTTGAGGCAGTACAATGAACCCGGTCTTGACTAATCATTTTGACAGAATTTCTCTCAACTTTTTCTTGGTACATTAAAAGATATGGCAACGTCATGATTCACTGAATCCCTAACGCTGGGGTAAATCACAATTATTAATTTACTTCTTATTATTTCCATATTTTTTCAGTAAAATGTATATTTTGAAATGTTTGTAGGTATTATTAACTCATGAATCCATGATAAGCTTTTATGACAAAAAATTCCTACAAAGGTTGTTTCATATGTTGAGCTTTTGAACACCTTTGATGTTTGTGACATTGTGATGTATTTATATTTTGTTTTCTGTGCAAATTTTCTGCTCTTGGTACTTCTCTAAATCTTGAGAAAGACAACAAATGCAACATCTAAGGTTCATCAGATGAGGTGACGTAGATTTTTTTTTCTGTATCTCAAATTATAAAATAAATTTTTTCATCAAAAATCTTCATCAGCCAGTATAGAAAGCCGCTCTTTTTTGTACCGTGCTGCAAAGCTGTGGGGTGAAACATCTGTCACACACACTAAAGTTTTGTTCTGACCTTTTGAAATGGAAAATATGAGTCTCTCAGAGCAGAGGGCATCAGGCAGGTTAATCTGGTTTCCTGTTGACATCTTTTTCTGGTTGGTGCGCTTCGAGGAATCCACCTGATCAGTTTTCTGAGAACACAAGAGCAATTGATGAGGTTTTGAGGTTTAGCACCATCTGCTGGAGCTCCACAAAACAATCTGGGACTTTTTGTTATGTTGCTCATTGACTTTCACTTGTAATGGGTAATACTACACTTGATTTATTCTGTGTTTAAGAGATCAACAGAGAGCTAGAAGATGATAATTTGATAAAAACACAAGGGACTTAACATTTTTAAAAAGCCTGTCAAACAATATTTTTCGATTGTGACATTCAAAGGATGAAAACATTTCTATTTGCATGTTTAAAAGCCAATCTCTGGCACTTTGAAACTACAGTTTTAAACAATATTAATGAAAATGATTGTTATCAGTGTCTTGGTTTGGGAATCAAATAACTGCAATAAGGGTATAACTGATATTTGAAACATGACAGCAAACTTTGACAGCTTCTCACAGCTCGGTGCAACGTATCTGAATCCTGGTTGTGTCCTACCAGTGCTCATCTACCAACTCCAACCTCACCAAGCGGAGCAAACGTAACCTGGCTCTTCATTTTATTGATAGACTCTCAGGTTTGAACAGATCACTGCAGAATAACTGCTGCATGTGGACAGGAAAGAAAAGTATCACAAACAGCTTGAGCCGTGTTTTAGCCTTTACCTTGTGCTCTATCACTCTCCTGTTTAGCTTTTTTCTGCTCTTCTGTCCCTTTTCCTGTCAGACAATCCAGCTCCAGTGTCCCCTATTACAACTAAATAAATTCAACAGATCATCTACAGCAGCAGAAAACCCCCCCACAGATTTTTCTTCTTATTACTAAACTTCATCAGCCAGCAGGATGTTGTCATTGTCGTTGTTTACTTGCTGCACATCAATCTGGTTTGACCCGACTGGGGAAGATAGGAATCAGCGCCTATTTTAGCAATGATAATCTCATTTTAAATTGTGGATTATAATCGAGCAAATATCTAGATACCAAACTTTTTCAAGATCATTTTGAAAGTCCTCACAGCCCTTTTAAACAAGAAAATCATTTGAATCAATATAAATTCCAGGAAAGTGTAAATTTGGAGTGTTCCTTGTGTGTCTAGATACACAGGGGTTCATATATGTTTATGTGTATATGGTTGTAGGTGAATATGTATGCGTGTAGTTATGTGTGTGAGCATATAAATGCATATGTTTAGATATGTATCCATAATTGTTAGTCCTTCTTGATTTCCTTTTTTATATCTCTTTCTCTGTCTATGTTAAACAGCTTTGCACTATCTCACACTTATTGAAGAATTGATGAGTTTTGTTTCACAGCGTTTGGTATGATGATTTATTTGTGTGCAATGAATACTTAATGCAAGGCATAAAATCAAATAAAGATAATTATACACAAAAAAGAAGAATATAAAAGTTTGTAATCTTGCCTCTTATTCGAAGAAATACTGCAGTGCTGATCCTGGGAAAAACAAATGTTTCTATACTTACTTCAAGGATAATACAGTTTCCAATTCAATACGCAGTTATTCTAACATTACTTCTTTTTTTTTTTTTTTTTTTTTAACAAAAAGCAAATTCATAATCACACATCAACACAGATTTTTGGTAAGAATTAAATATTGTGTTTGGAAAAATTAGACTCGTGATTTAATCAGGATGTCCTTGAACGCACCATGAAAAAACACGGGGAAAATCCATCAGCCAATAGGAAACGTGAGGGGCGTGGCTTCATAAACCCAACGACCCTTGGCCTGAGTCGCTGCGGCCACAACATCTCATGTTTTCTTAATCTCACGTTAGTCAAAGACATTGTGAACGGTTTTCTGAACAGAAACGGGCTCGATATTAGTCCCAGTTTTATATGATTGCCGAACATAAATTGCACCGTTAACGTCTCGAGCTTATTTCACCTGAGCTTCCTGCAGGTGGAGGAGACAGTTCCTGAGGGGTGTCATATTCTGTCATAACCTTGGCGCCAAAATCTGGATTCAGAATAGAAGTATTTAATGTTATTTATTTGCAGTCAAACCCAGATTCTAGAAAACACATTTAATTGCTCGCAGCTGAAGACATCGCTGGTGTTTTGGTGTAAAGTGTGACCCTGTTAACTGGTGACTGACAGCCGTCAATCACTGACACAGGACTCCAGTTAACACGGTCACAGTTTACTCCAAAACACCGGCTGCTCTGTGACGGTCAAAGTAGAACTTGACCATTAAGTTACATTAATATTAACTAATAATAACATGATTGGTTAAGTGTCGTTTCTGATAACTGGATACAGAATAACTTGACATTTAATGCTGCTTAAATTTTTATTGTAGTGTTTCATTCACCTGACGAAATGGAGCTAAACGCTAAAAAAGGTGTTGGTTTTAAAGGGATCTGTGTTATACAGCTTATTATGGAAGCCCATTTCTGCCAGTTAAATTCTAATTAAAAACTTGCTTTGTCTAATTTTTCCCCCTGTATTAGGTCAAAAAATTAAGACAAAAAGTTGAAATTTTGAGATAAAAAGTTGAAATTGCCACATCAGTTTTGTTCTTTATTCCCCAGAGCTGCAACTTCCTTAAAACCATTTCAAGGTTGCTTTTATTAATCATTTATGTCTTTATTGAGGTTTACTTCTTTCTACTATCTCCTTATTTCGACTTTGTATCTCAAAGTTTTGTCATGAAAAGTCAAAAATTTGATTTTGTCTTGAAATCTTGACTTGTCATCTCAAGATTTTGACTTTAAATGTCAAACTTTCGACTTCCTATCTCAGAATTTAAACCTTTTATATCTACATTTTGTCTTTTCATGTCAAAAATTTTGACGTTTCATCCCCAAATTTCTACTTTTCATCTCAGAATTGGACCTTTTATCTTAAAATGTTGTCTTTTCATCACAAAATTTCGACTTTTGTTCCCAGAAATTGACCTTTTATATTAAAATCTTGTTTTTATCATCTCAAAACTTTGACTTTAATCTTAAAATTTGACTTTCATCTGCCTAAATTTCGACTTTTCATTACAAATTTTTTAACTTTAATATTAAAATTTTGTCTTTTCCAATCAAAATTTTACTTAATCTCAAAATTCATCTTAAAATTTGAATTTCTATTTTAGAATTTTGACTTCCATCTTGAATATTCACTTTACCTCGAAATGTTGGATTTTCATCTAAAATTTATAACTTTTCATCTCAGCATTTAGATTTAGTATTGTCAACAACAATAAATATATCTCACTCAAGGTAAGTTTTTACTTTAATTTGCGGGAATTGGCTTCCATAGCTTTTCCTCTTTATTTTTCACCTTGACAGTGAAATAAATCAACAAAACTCGACAAGAAATTGAGGAATTCATGGGGGCAGATTTCCTTTCAGGCGTGAGAATGACAGCTGATACACGGCTCTTTAGCTAGTGTGTGGAATAAAATAATGTTTACAGATTTTTTTATTTAGTTGTCAACAGGGGTGAAAGTAAGGCGGTACTGTCCAGTACTGAGTACGACTAAAAGACCCAGTGGTGGTACTCAGCACCAGGAAGAAAGGAGAGCGTCTGACTGCTTTAAAATGCTAAAACCAGTCATGGCCACACTCTGGGTCAGCAAATAGATATGTTAGCAATGTGCAGTTATGAAAACTACAGTACTTTGACAGTTTAAAAATTACTTTCAACTTATCCTCAATTCTTTCTGAACTGCCTGTGTTTAAGTCTTTGGACAGAGACATTTTCCCTCATGATTTCAACTTTTTATCTAAAAATTCTGATATTTTATCTCAAAATTTTGACTTTTTGATTCATAGTTTTGGCTTTTTTTTCTCAAATTTTGAGACCTTGCCTCCAATTTTTTACCTTTTATCAAAAAAAAAAAATTGACTTTCTTCCTCATGATTTAAACTTTTCATCTCAAAGTTCTGATATTTTATATAAAAAAATGTTATGCTCTATCTAAAATTTTTAAGTTTCTCACCTGAAGTTTGACTTGTTCCCCCATGATTTCAGCTTTTTATCTCAAAAATCTGATATTCTGTCTCAAAATTTGACTTTTTAAGTAACAATTTTGACGTTTTATCTCAAAATTTACAGACTAAAGGGGCCAAATTTTGACTTTTTAATTTATTGTTTTGGCTTTTTATCTCAAATTTTGATATCTTGTATCCAATTTTTCACTTTTTATCTAAAAATTTTGACTTTCTCCCTCATGATTTCAACTTTTCATCTCAGAGTTCTCATATTTCAGCTAGAATTTTGATCCTGTCTCAAATTTTTAACTTTCTCGCCTGAGATTTTGACTTTTTTCCCTCTTGATTTCAGCTTTTTATCTAAAAAAATCTGATATTCTGTCTCAAAATTCGACTTTTTAAGTAACAGTTTTGACGTTTTATCTCAAAATTTACAGACTATAGGGGCAAAAAAAAAGAAGCAAAATTTTCATTATTTTTTTTAACCGGCAGAAATGGACCTGAAGGTTTAGTACCAGCAAGAATTTAACTCTACTTTCATCCCTGGTCAGGGGTCAGGGGTGAAAGTAAGCCGGTACTGTCCAGTTCTGAGTACCACTCAAAGACCCAGTGGTGGTACTCAGCACCAGGAAGACATGGTGATTTCAACTTTTTATCTAAAAATTCTGGTATCTTATCTCAAAAATTTGACTTGTTAATTCATTGTTTTGGCTTTTTATCTCAAATTTTAATATCTTGTCTCCAATTTTCCACTTTTTATCTAAAAATTTTGATTTTCTCCCACATGATTTCAACTTTTCATCTCAAAGTTCTGATATTCTATCGAAAAAAATGTTATGCTCTATCTAAAATTTTGATCCTGTCTCAAATTTTTAACTTTCTCACCTGAGATTTTGACTTTTTTCCCTCTGGATTTCAGCTTTTTATCTAAAAAAATCTGATATCCCATCTGAAATTTCGACTTTTTAAGTAACAATTTTGACGTTTTATCTCAAAATTTACAGACTATAGGGGCAAAAAAAAAATCTAAAAAAAGCAAAATTTTCATTCTTTTTTTTTAACCGGCAGAAATGGACTTGAAGGTTTAGTACCAGCAAGTATTTAACTCTACTTTCACCCCTGGTTGTCAAACAGCACAAGTTGTGTTTTGACTTTTATTCCGTTGACACATAAGAGAACAAAGAGAACCTGTCCACATGTCCCCGTTGCAGGCCTCCCGGTGCATCTGTGAATATGATTGGCTGTGGTCGCTATAAACATTAACCAATCCCGTGACACCACACTGAGAGCAACTAAGGTGAACGCCTGTGATTGGCTGAATCGTTTGGCGCCTCTTGAATCTGCTGCAGCCGAAGTGGGCGGTGAGACAGGGCGCAGTTTGAACCGTAACTGTGTCGAGGCGGAAACATTAAAAATAGACGAATTCTTTCCAGGCAGAGCGGGATAAAACAGTTAATTTTCCTCATTTCGAAACACTCAGTGATAAAGAGTGAATCCGGAGGCTAAAGTGAGGAGACAGCGGGTGTTTGTGTTCGCCGACTGCCGGGTAGGTGAAGCCGGTCAAAGTGAATCCATCTCTCCTCCCGAGCTAACGGCTAGTTAGCCGCTGGGCTAACGCTCCAGCTAATCCTCAACACAAAGGACGAGTTCGCCGCTGTTCTTCATATCCACCCGGAATCACTCCGTTGAATGAGGACTGGTTCTCCTGAACAGGTGAGAGAAGCTGTCACGGCTGTAGACCTCACAGGGATTCAAATGCCCCGGGTTTGTTCTGGATGCTTTGTGCTGTCTCAATCTTTGTTAACTAACCAACTGTTAGCTAGCTTGCCGGGGGTGTTGAGTCAAATTTAGCACCCCTGTCAAAACAGATTCTCTCGTAAAGATGGCAACTTTCTGGCGTTGTGTCACAAAAGTAAAATATTGTATTGAAGTGTAAACAAAAGCTTTATTTCATCAGAGTATGTTGAGACGGTTTGGTCGATGTTACAGAGCTCTGTGCGTCAAAACAACCAGTGGTGCAATTATCACCATCCCACCCCTTAGCATGTGCACCACCTCTCACCACCTTACAGTTCTGTAAATAACTTCACCATGCACATTTCACTTGTATATTAATTCTTTACATAGTTATATAGTAAAATAGCACTGTGGATATTTTTTCTTAGGTTACACACGCTGTAATTTGCTATTCTATATGGTGTACTCATGTCTACACTTGCTTGTTTGTTGCTGTAAGTCTTGTTAATTTCCCTTTTCTGAGGCAAATATAGGATTATCTTCATGTTTATTCTCTCCTACACTAATGTAGCTCTTAAAAAGTCATGTACACACATTAAAACCAACTACAAACTCCTGATAATGGCTTTAACTGATGTAAAACTGACATGTAAACATACTTTCTGAAGATTTAGAATATTACAGTAGGACTCAACAATGTAAACACTTAAAAACAGTATTAAGGAGAGGTACTGATCAATTTCCATCTGCAGTACTAAATACTAATTCGCATAAAACCAAACAGTATCATATTTCGATATCTAAACACATCCTTAAGGTTGTGAGGGAGTGAAAGAGTTGGTGTTTTTCCATGTCGTACATGAAGCTGGGTTTTGCTTTGAGCATCAAAAAGAAAATCTTATTCTCAAGCTACAGTAAGTTTTAGTTAAGGGTCTTCATATCAAGAAAAAATGAAACAACTGTGATGTTACAGTGGAAATAGTTAAATGTTGTTCTGCTATAGTTGTTGAAGTTTATATAATGAGAAATAAACATGTTGAATTGAAATATTTTGAGATGTTATTATGAAACAAAGTAACATTTATTACCACATAAACACACACAAAAGTACCTAAAATTGGTACGGCGCAGCTCTGATACAGATCTCTAAGTACCTGGCACCATATGGGATCAAATGTGAAAAGTAAACATTCCTAAACAGTTTCCATATGATTCTGCTTGTATCTTGAACAAAGTGCCACTTTAATTGGATTTTAAGGAAACACAAATAAAGTAAACCAAAATACAACGCTGAGACTTAATTAGACTGAAAAACATCCAATCTTCATCTTCCACATCTGTGAGATCTTGACACCTTCAGTTTTGTCATCGCAGTTTATTCTAATCCGCTGTGATCGTTCAACCTCTCCGTTTTAATCAGCGACCTGTAATCCTAACTCTGTTTGTGGTTTGGTGATTAATTTTGGCTGAATGTGTCATACCAGCGTACTCCTCCACATCTCTTACAATCCGACACATGAATTACCAGCACGTCTCCATGACAGCCGTCTGTCACGTCTCAACCAAAGTGTGAGATTTTAGTCAGACCCATCCCGCTGGTTTGCAGGGACTCGCTCTGACGACCAGGTGGAAAATTTCGTCGCTTCACAACAGCAGAAAAAAGTGGCATGTATGTTCTTTAAAGTCCAAGTTAAGAACAGAAACTTGTGTAAAAGTGAGCAGTGAGTTCCCTCCAGAGCTGAACAGTTTGCGTAAATAATCTATTTGCAATTGCTGTTTACTGTGCAGTTAATTTTATGTTCCCATCTTATGTGTTGTTGATATCAGTTGTTATATTTTTGGAGATGATTATTATACTTATTTGAATAAGAAAACCCACAAACAGGTGTGAGGAAAGTAGGATTTTTATCAACAAAAAAAGAAACTCAGCATAAACAAGTTACTCTGAAGAATTATTATATCACGAAAATGTTAAATATTCTTGGCCGCTCACTTCAGAAAGTAAGATGCAGATATTATATAGACTCATTATACATAGTGATTTATTTCAAGCCTTTATTTCTTAAAATTGTTATGATTATTGCTTACAGATGATGAAAACCCAACTGCAGAAGCAATATTTCAAAGAGAAATGTCAGGCCTCTGAAAAGTTTTTACTACTTTTTGACTAATTTTTTGAGTTTTCTCCTAAATTTTGACCCTTTTCACCAATTTTTTGCTTCTTTTTGACCATTTTTGCCACTTTTCACCACTTAGATTGTTTCTCTTGCAAAAGTTGTTTTCACTATTTTTTTCTCTTTGGTTGAGTAACACCGGTGCAGAGCATAAAACATCTACTGCAAAAAAATTGTATTTAATATTCGGACATATTTGAGGTTAAAGAAATGTTGCCCTGTCTGCGATTAGAGTATTGCAACAAGCCATATTGTGATTTAATCTAATTTGCAACCAATTGCCCAACCCTGTCCCCTTTCATGGAGATTTACAAGAAGCATTAATAGAGATTTTTGTCCTCAAAGGCCACCATAGCTTGAGCAGCAAAGGGGGGAATAAAGGAGCGATTCAGTCGAGCATCACTGAGTGTTTCTGTTTCTATACACTACTCTTTCAAGACACTTGTAGAAGAAGAAAATTCCTTTTTTAGTTTCTGTAAAAAACAGCAAATCAAAGCAAAAGTCTCAGATCTGGAGAACGTGAGATAATAAAAAGAGCTGGAACAAACAAAAGGCAGTTCCCTCAGGTGTCGTGGTGCTGCTTTCTTTTATTCCACATCTTATTTTAGACCTGTAATGATGAAATGTGAATCCAATGACGTGTTCGGACCTTCACGCTTGTTTTGTTTGGCTGCAGGTTGATCATGGTGCTAACAGGGAAGCGCTCGGAGAAGGGTCCCGCCTGCTGGAAGAGGAGGGTGAAGTCTGAATACATGAGGCTTCGGCAGCTCAAGCGCTTCAGACGGGCCGACGAGGTCAAGGTTCGTCCAAACACACCGACTCGTTACTCACAGAGGTCGAGTGGAGGACGTGTTTGTTCAGGAAAGGGGGGGGGGGGAACTCACCAACAGCCTTCAACATTATCAGATGGCCCTTTTCCACTGACTCGCCTTGGCCCTACTCGACTCGGCTTTTCTCGCCTCTACCCGGTTTGTGTTGCGTTTCCATGAGCGCGGGGCTACGCATCAGACGCCAGTTTTTAGTACCTACCCTACCCTGGTTCCAAGCGAGCTGAACTGATACGAAAAGGTGACGTTGACGGACTGCCGTTCGCTCATTGGTCAGAGAATGTCGTCTCTGCAGCTTCTGACTCTGAACAAATCACTAACAAGAGGCAAAGGAATAAGTCATCGACAGGTTTTTAATGACATTTAAACCTGACGGCACAGAACCAGACTGAATGAAGACAAAATACAGCCCTAAAATGCTCCTTCATGATTCCTAAATAAGTTAAAAGTCCTTTTTAAACACAAAAAGAAGTTAACAGCAAAGATAGTTCAGTTTAAAGAGTCTTTTAAATTAAATCAAAGTTCGTCGGCGCAGGAGCGATCTGTCTGCCACGAGACTCTTTAAGCACCAATCAGTCCAATAATCCACAGGGAACCAAAAAGGAAAACCAGTTCAAAGAAGAATGATTGATCAACAACAAATCTCTGGTATACCAGGCCCAAAAATCAAAAATGAAAGTGATCTCACTGGATCCAGGGAAGAGTTGATGTCAGGAAGCAGCTCCTTCGTTTTCCTCCGCGTGCAGCAGCACGAGGCTGTTGTTTACCTCCGTTGTCATGACGACCGACATTGAGCCGCTGTATTACTTTAATGAAATCTTTTGAAAGCTTTTTTTTTCCTTTAAAGACCACGGTGGCACATATGTTAGTACAAAATGATGTTTGTGTCGCGTTATAGATGAACATGCACGCACTTCTGCGCAGCACTTTAGCGCAGCTGTGTTATAAGATCCACGCCCACTGTCAGTCTGTCGTCGGGCTGGTGGAAAAGCTACCAAACCGAGTAGAGCCGAGTCGAGTAGGGCTGGAATTGCATAGTGGAAAAGCGCCAAGAGTGATATTAACAAGAGCGATTCAAGTTTGAGGAACACGATAACTTCTTTTCACACTCTGATTTAATCTTAACCTCAGGGTTTGTTTGGATTCTAATCTAAAACAAAGAGGAAACCACTCAGTCAGAAAGGGCAGAATATTTCAACCAAGTTTTTGTATTTCATGGTAGTGATCATTTAACAGTACATGACATGGTGTAAATTTGTCCAGATGGAGAAGAGGCGGTACTCAGCAACCCGGCTGGTAAGAGATATTTGTAGAAAGCTGTTTCTATACCTCAGTAAACATGAACGTCACTTCTGTGGCTTTTCTTGTAACAATGAATGACATGAACTAGTCCTTCTTTGGGTCATAGCAGTAAGTTTTGATCGTTTTTTTACTCCCTCAGAGCATGTTCAACACAAACCGTCAGAAAATCATGGAGCGGACGGACATCTTAAACCAGGAGTGGAAGACCAGACGGATCCAGCCGGTTCACATCATGACCTCCGTCGGCTCTTTAAGAGGAACTCGAGAGGTACGAGGACAAGCATTTCCTCAGGATACAGGAATTTAAAAAAATTACTGAGTTTATTCTGAGCGTTTGGGTCTCTGCTGGTCTTTGCAGTGCACAGTGGACAGTGGGTTTTCTGAGTTCCCCAGGCAGGTCATCCCCCTGAAGACTCTCAACGCCGTAGCCTCAGTCCCCGTCATGTACTCCTGGTCTCCACTGCAGCAGAACTTCATGGTGTGTATCCAGTTTAATATCATAAAGCCTTTTTTCCAACAAGTGGTTCGGTTTGTTTCGTCTAGCTAGAAACACTGCAGTTCGTTGATTGGTCGAAAGAATCACTTCCACACATAACTCTGCCATGTTAAAATCTCCAGTCGACTTTGTGAAGAAAAATTTTTTTTTGTTTGGAAAATGGCGTCACAAACAGTGTCTGTGGCGTGTTTTTCTTCTTCGTCGGATTTATTAGCGGGGACTGTCAGCTGTAGAAACACAAACAGGATCAGTCTGTACAGATCATAGATAATCATGAGGCTAATTTGTGCTGTTTAGATGTGAAAAAGTGACCTTTAACCCTGTAAGATCCAAATTTAGTAGAGAAGTTTGTGGCAGGGTTCCTACAAATCCTTAAAACGTCATTTTCCTAAATGATGAGTGTTTTTACCAGCTACATAAGAATGATAGTAAAATCTCTCAAAATATCTTAGTTTGTATAAAATTTGAAAAAATATTTTCACCTGTAGGCCTCCATTGTTGTTTACGCCGCAATAACGTCTGGGTAGTGATGTCATATGGTTGCACCGGGCTCCATCTCATACAGGATCATATAAGTCCTGGAGCGGACTTCAGTGGTTTCCAGAGGAAGTTTTGTGGGTTTGTGTTGGAAAATAGTCGGCACAGCATTTGGCTTTAGTCTCCGTTTATAATGACCCACACCTGTCAGCTCTTTCATCAGCATGGGCCGGCTAAATGCAGCAAATGCTTCTGGGGAGAAGTGGCCAGAACATAGCCGCGGCTCCATGGGAAGTTGTTTACGCCCACAAGCGATTTCCCACAACTTCCCTCTTTTCTTGTCTTTTGGGAAGCTGTGCAGACTAACATCAGTCTCCTTGTTTCCTTTGGACTGAAAAGTGCACCCAAAAGCAGCCACATGTGGCATTATTATGTTTTTTTCCCTCCTCAAACCTCNGAAAAATGAAAGGTTTTTGTGTCCTGATGGATCTTGTGCGTGTGTCGTCTGCAGGTCGAAGCAGCAGCGACAGCAACAAGAAGTTTCCATCAGACAAGATTTTTGAAGCTATCTCCTCCATGTTCCCGGACAAAGGCTCCACAGAGGAGCTGAAAGAGAAGTAAGAGGAAACTTCAGAGAGTGAAACGATGATTATCTCTGAGCAGTGTTAACTTCTACGTATGTGTGTGTGTGTGTTTGTCAGGTATAAAGAGTTAACGGAGCAGCAGCTGCCCGGCGCGCTTCCTCCTGAGTGCACACCGAACATCGACGGGCCGAACGCTCGCTCAGTGCAGCGTGAACAGAGCCTGCACTCGTTCCACACTCTCTTCTGCAGACGCTGCTTCAAATACGACTGCTTCCTCCACCGTAAGCTCGCACAGTTTCAACAAGACATGCACGAATAAAGGTCTGAGGTTTAGTGCTCAAACTAAACAATAGAAGAGGAAAGAGATTTATGCATCCAGGTTTAAAAACAGCTTTGAAACAGGGAAAGAATTCATGAACAGTAAAACTGGTTCGAGTTTTTCCAGGGCTGGTCAACAAGATTAAACAAATAAGATTAAATCGCAACATGACCTTCAGCGGTATTCTAATTGCTGACAGTGCAATATTTCTTTAACCTCAAATCCACGGTAGTTGTTTTATGCTCTGCACTCGTGTTACTCCACCAAAGAACCAAATTATTGAAAACTGCCTTTGCAAGTGCAGCAATCTAAGTTGTGAAAAGTGGCAAAACAGTAAGAAGTAGTAACAAAAATGAGTGATGGGAGGGAAAATTGGGATAAAACTTGGAAAACTGTAAGGCTTGAAATAATTCTCTCCATGTATAATGAGTCTATATAATATCTGGGTTTCATTTCCAAAAATATTCAACTTTTTCTTGATATTCTAATTATTGAAATGCGCCCATTTATGCAAACAGGGTTTCTTTTGTGGATTTATTTTTTTTAACAAAAATCTTTCTTTTCTCTCTTATAAATGTGTTCTTCTTACTTAAAACAAGAATGGAAATGGAAAGATCTCCTCAAGTGATACTGGATTTATCCTAAGAATCAAACTACCTCTTCTTTTTTTCAAGTCATTAATTCTTAGTTTTATTTATTCAACAGGTGCTCTTTTCAATAAAAAGTTATTTACTGTTCATGTCATAAAACATAAGGTTAGGAACCTAAAGATAATCACAATTAGATTATTTTTGCAAACTGCTCAGCCGTATGTTTCTCCCATTCTTTAGCTTTCCATGCCACTCCAAACACGTACAAGCGCAAGAACTTGGAAAACCTGGTGGACAGCAAACCCTGCGGCATCGACTGCTACATGTACCTGGTTCAGGTGAGTCACCTCATGACAGAATTGTTGAACTTTGCTCGGTCTTTGAATTGTTCACCTGTTTCTGTTTTTACTGACTCATGAAACTCGCTCTTCTTCTTTACTCATGACTCTTTAATCTGACCTCAGGATGGGATTGTGAACGAGTACGCCGCAGGTGTGGTTGTCGATCGGGCTAAGACGCCCTCCAAACGATCAGTGGGCCGTCGCCGGGGGAGACTGCCGAACAGCAACAGCCGACCGAGCACCCCGACTGTCTCCTCAGAAACCAAAGACACAGACAGCGACCGCGAGGGCAGCAAAGACGACGATCGGGACAACGACAAAGACGACGACGACAAGAAGGACGACAACACCAGCAGCTCAGGTACGAGCTGATTTTTATTCAAGGAGATAAAACGAGACTCTGAACAGGTTTAGATGCTCAGAGATGATAATCCTGCTCCTGTGTGTTCAGAGGGAAACTCCCGCTGTCAGACTCCGGTGAAGATGAAGCTGACGGGTGAAGCTGAAGCGGTGGATTGGAGCGGCGCCGAAGCTTCACTCTTCAGGGTTCTCATCGGGACGTACTACGACAACTTCTGTGCCATCGCGCGGCTCATCGGCACCAAGACCTGCAGACAGGTGAGCGTCAGGCGCCTCATGCTCCATAAACGGAGGTTTTTTTTTTTTGATTGAGTTCGACAAAGAGCCTGAAACGTGGTCACGATTTCTGCGCCGCAGGTTTACGAGTTCAGGGTGAAAGAGTCGAGCATCATCGCCAGAGCGCCGACCGAAGACGAGGACACGCCGCCGAGGAAGAAGAAGAGGAAACACAGACTGTGGGCAACTCACTGCAGGAAGATCCAGCTGAAGAAAGGTCAGAGGAAAGAGAATATTACACACACACACTCTTCTTTCACACACACTTCCTCGCAGTAAGTTTGAGTCGTCTACTTCACCTGTTTTCTTCCAGACGGCTCGTCCAATCACGTCTACAATTACCAGCCATGTGACCACCCCCGGCAGCCATGTGACTCCTCCTGTCCCTGTGTCACTGCTCAAAACTTCTGTGAGAAGTTCTGCCAGTGCAGCTCTGAGTGTAAGAACACACACACACACACACACACACACACACTCACACACTCTCCTGACTAAGGCTAGATATTTTGCTGTAGCCTTGAGATGACGCTCTGATGCATAAAATCACACCAGAAGGGTAATATTGGATATGTATTGATATTTTATGAGCATTTAAGCATCGCCTTCATGTTTGTTTCGTTTTTTTTATTACAGAGGCAAAACCTATAAATAAAAAACTGAAGCCAAGTTGTTGACCACTTTTGATTCTACCTCAATATTTCACCTTAAAGAAAATGTTTATCTCAAGTCCTGTGTGATTTCACATTTATTTATCCATTTTGAGTTAATGTGTAAACACACCTGGACCAAAAAACAAACAAAAAAATGATGAAACCGAAGTTGGAAAAAGTTTTACTTTTTTATTGTGAAAACTGGGCTGAACGACCTGAACAAAATTTCATGTCTTAATGGTAATGCCAGATATCTAGATATCGATACGATACAATATGACTCGGGATTTAGTGAAAACGAGCCGTTTTTCAGAAAAATAAAAGCATCATATTATAACAGTATGTGGAAAGTGTGTTGATGGATTAGAGCTCAGTCTGTCACCAACATTAACAGAAAGTCTCCATCATCATGTGACTGTCTGAGCTTTACATGGAGGGTGAGCTGGGAATCTACGTCTTTGAAATCTTCAATATGACTTTTTTGAATTTTCATATCTCAATATCAATACAATTTCGATATATCTTTCAGCCCCAGTGGAAACTATGAACATGTAAAAAATCATTTTCATAACTAGAATGCAAATATATAAAATATATTTCAAAAGCCAGTGTACAAATTTAGCAAAAAACACAGATTCAAATATTTGCATTAAAAAAACTGGAAATTCTGAGGCATTTTTGTACCACTATTTACAAAACCATCAGGAGTCAACAACAAAAAAACGACACCACACACCAATGATGTAATAAAACATGCTAAAAGTCACAAATTGATCAAAACTCACTTTGGCACACGCTGTTTTTCTCCACTTCTTTAACTCCCAAAACTTCCCCTCTTGCCTCGTAACCATGTGATTTAATGATTGGCTGATGGAGGCCTGATTCTACCAATAGAGAGGAGTTTCATGTTTTGTTTTAATTGTTTTTTTGTTTATTTCTTGTCGGCACTTTCACCTAGAAGATCACAAATTTTTATCATCAGAAGATTTATCCCGGTATCATCATAGACTGTTTGATCCTCCTGACGTCGTATCTGTAGAAGGGTCAATGACGGGACGTCCCTTTTTTTGTGTCCGAGTGCAATATTTCCTTCCATCATGAATTGAGTATTTCATCACATGTATTTCTTTATTCTATGAAACCTGTGTTATTTGAACACATCTTTAAACTATTAAAATATAACATGTTTTTTTGTGTTTTGGTTCCTCAAACCCCCAAAATGTCAGGTGGTGCAACCGTCCTGACACGTATCCACAGTAATTAAACTCTAAAAATTGAATGTCAGTTATTGTAAATGGAAATTAAAAATACAGTGGCATTATTTTATGCTTGAACCTTTTTAAATAAAACATTCTTTGCAAAAAAAAAAAAAGAATTTTAAAGCTGTTGAGAAATTAAAAAATCTTTTGTCCCGTAATTTTCACCTTGTCAAATGTCAGGGTGGTGCAACCGTAACATTAGACTTTTATTTTAAAGTGAAGAGAA
>RPOG01005826.1:0-28612 GCA_008086565.1 Thalassoma bifasciatum
GAGAGAACATGGTTTTCTGTCAGAGAATCTGTGTAAAGAAAAAGGGAAAATTGTGACACACTGACTTTAGTAACAACCATCCAACACGTCACATTTTAGAGTCAACCTGAGTCATAAAAGCTGCTCTTTCAGAGGACAACCTTGGTTTTTCTGCTGCACACTCTGAAATAAATTCAGCGAGCATGAATCTTTTTTTTTTGTTGAAGATTTGGAGCCACCTCATTAACCTTATCTAACAGGAAGGAGCTAATGCAATCCTCTGTTTCACTTTCTGCTGCTGCCACAGTTAGTTTGACTAATGAATCAAACATCAGGTCCCTCTCCTCCGTCGTCCCATTGACTCCAGGAGAAACCAGCAGAAAGAGCTGCACGCGGCGCCCGGAGGAGAGGACGCCGCTCGGGCTCATCCGGCACTTTTATTGGGCGTCAGAATAAAAGAGGAAGAAGCTTTTGTTCTGCAGAGAAATGGATGTTTTGTATTCACGACAATAAATATGAATGAAAGATGATTTCCTCCTCTTTTGTTCACTCGTCATCTTTGCATTTATGCTTCTGTTTACGACAGCACGGACGCCATTTCTCCACCTACATCCATATTAATATCAGCACAGCACCAGACGGCGGCGGCGACAGCGGCGCGGCCAGGATTCATATTCCTGCTCTAATGAAACAATTCTGCTTTCTCATCCCATGTGATTCAGACACGATGACATGCTGTATCAGATACGAAGCACGGGCAAAATTCAATCTCCAACAATCAGTAATGGAAATCTGCAAAATGGCGAGATTTCCCCGCAAATGAGAGGACAATAGATAATGTGATTCAATTAGCTGCTAAGGCCTCTATTTGCATTTCCAGTGAAAGGGGTGATAGTTTAAGTGGCCCCAGGCAGCTGGCTTTCAGCAAAAGGCTCAAAACAAGGCAGAAAAAACGCAGCGGAAAGGAAAGAAAAGGGCTAGTTTGGAAGTCTTGAGCGGTATTCTTTTAATTACTCATCATAATGACTCCATTTAGCTGTTCAATGACCCGTTTTATGGCATTGAACAGCCATGGGAAGCTCTCTGTCCTTGGCAGGGTCAGTCCTGCAGCTGCCCCGGATCGCCATGCTTCAGCCCAGAAGGAAGAGTTTCTCTTCTTCTTCTTCTTCTTCTGCTGCTTCTTCGTTTTCCCACCCGCCGCGCTCCGACAGAAAGATCCCCCAGATTTTCCCTTGAAACTGAAATGAAGCGTAGACTCCTCATCCATCCAGGAGGAGTCAAAGAAAGGTTCATTATGTGGAGGGAGGCCATCGCTCTTAATGAGCGCCGTCGTGCAGCAGACAAAGACGGGTTTTTCATGTTTGCACACGCTATCGAGTCGACGTGCGACCATCTGTACGTCCTCGCTCCTGTGAATGAGCTTTCTCTGAATAAATATATCACAGGAAGCTGCTCGACGGAGGTTTGCTGAAGCTTATTAAGGAAAATACAATTCAACCTAGTCCTTATGCTGTGTTCCTGTTACATCTGACTGATTTAATTAGATCAGACTTGAGTTTCATGACTTTGTCCACACAGAGCTGGAGATGATAATGTCATGTTGTCTTAGTCACTACCATTGACTGTATATAGAATAAACAGCGTGGCTCCTCCTGTCACCGTTCTACGATTTTTAATTCAAAAACCACGTTTCTCTAGCCGCCATTGTGCAGCCAGAGTCTGCGCAGTAGAGAATTTCAGGTGGAGCCAAGTAAAAAAGAGAAATAAAAATATTTATTTCTTCTTCTTCAGAAGGTTTAGTCTCCTTTTGGCTCTTTCCTGAAGTTTCTTATATCCCCGATAAAAACTACTCACGAACGGCAGCTGTCAACTATCGTAAAACGAAACTTATATCACGGTTTTTAACGTCCAATAACTAATGAGAAACTAACTTCTCAGAAAAAAAACACCTGAACACCATGCAGCCAGATGACATCATCATACCACCTTAGAGTAAGGATGAGAGAAACGTTTCTACCAGGTATCGTAATTTTTTAAAGTTTTCCCNGTGGAGCCAAGTAAAAAAGAGAAATAAAAATATTTATTTCTTCTTCTTCAGAAGGTTTAGTCTCCTTTTGGCTCTTTCCTGAAGTTTCTTATATCCCCGATAAAAACTACTCACGAACGGCAGCTGTCAACTATCGTAAAACGAAACTTATATCACGGTTTTTAACGTCCAATAACTAATGAGAAACTAACTTCTCAGAAAAAAAACACCTGAACACCATGCAGCCAGATGACATCATCATACCACCTTAGAGTAAGGATGAGAGAAACGTTTCTACCAGGTATCGTAATTTTTTAAAGTTTTCCCAGCTCATATCTGGAATACATGGGGAGGCGGGGCTTATGACCTATACTGCAGCCAGACACCAGGGGGCGGGGCTTATGACCTATACTGCAGCCAGACACCAGGGGGCGGAGCTTATGACCTTTACTGCAGCCAGACACCAGGGGGCGGGGCTTATGACCTATACTGCAGCCAGACACCAGGGGGCGGAGCTTATGACCTTTACTGCAGCCAGACACAAGGGGGCGGGGCATCTGCTGGAGGCTTCAGTTTGAGCTGAACGTCGTTACATCCACTCATTATACAGTTTATGGTCACTACAGTTTGTAATTCATAGATGTGCTCGATGAGGTTTAACTTTACTTTGAATTAAATCTTTATAACTGGGGTGGCAAGGCTTTGTTTTAGAGGGGCAGCTGCCACCCTGTGCCCCCCCTGTAGATCCACCCCTGCTCCCACAGTAACAACACCTGTTAGCAGATATTTACTTAGATAACATTTTCTTATCTTGAGTATATGCATCAGAATCAGAATCAGAAATAATTGATTAATTCCAGGGGGAAACATTTTTGGTCGTAATCTTGGAATACTGTGAAATCTTAAAGTGTCCTCTTGGATCACGTCTTTTGTACATATGTAAAATGTTCACGGTCACTTTTGACCAAGAACACAATGAAGATTTTCTTTATGCAACTGTTGAAAAACTAATAAATGGTTTCAAAACAAAAGTCCTTGGACACTTTGACCCAAAGCAGACTGTGATAAACAGCACACTTTGTTTTCAACATGATCTGTTTGTTATATGGACACAGTCTCTGCTGCATGAGGCCCCGTTCACACGACAACAGTTTTAGGGTGAAACGCAAAAGTTTGGTTGCATTTCAGCCTCCTGTTTACACGGAAACGGCGTTTTCGCTGACCAAAAACGCAAACGTTTGAAAATTCCAAAGTGGAAAGTTTTGAAAACGGGGTTTTCCATGTAAACGCTGACATCACATTCAGCTCTGCACGTGTGCAATAAACCTCCAAGTACGTGTGTGCCAAGTACAAACAACAACAACAACAACAGTGACCTACAGTTTCATTCTACTGACTGAGGCCTCATCCACACGAAGTCAAAACACTTAACAGTTTCCAGAACGATTGTCATAAAGATGAAGGCGTCTCAGAAAATGTGTGCGTCTATATGAATGCACTCGATACGCATGAAGACGCTGTAAAACACCTGCCAGACCTCTAGGGGCGCTGTAACGATATGAGGGCTACATTGTTGTTGTTGTTGTTACCATGGTGCTGCTTGTGGTGCATGCGTATTAATGACGATACGAAAATATGACGTCAGCGTATCTGAAAAGTTGCAGAGAGCCAGTTTACACGGAGCCGCGTATACGCCGTTTCTAAATCTTCCCACTTTGGAACCTGGTTTCAGAAATGATGGTTTACAGACCCACAAAACGCCGTCTTCGTATGGATGAGACGCAGATTCAGCAAAAAACTTATGACCTCGTTTTGTCTTCGTGTGGATGGGGCCTGACTTCCACCAAAACCTGCATTTATTTCACTACTTCTGCAATTCGAGAAAATGTTTCTAAGATAAACTCCAGATGATCAGCTCACCTCTTCTTCAGCCTCTAAACTGTTGTCGCGTAAACGGCTTCTATATCGCCACCTACAGGCCCGACATGATGCAACAGCGTTTTCAACGTTGTTGTGTGAACGAGGCCTGAAACAGAGTTTGGAAGAACAGCTGCACTTTTTTGCAGATTTAAGCACTTCAGCACTGTCCTCACATTTTCATCTGATTATGTCTCGTAGTCAAAATCATCCAGACTTTGTTTTTATTAGAACTTGAATTTTCTGAGGCCTCATAATGTAAATAATGATCACAAGGACTTAAGTTGATAAAAGACATCTGGATATAAAAAGTTCAGTACAGTTTTAATGATGTCGGTTGTTTTTGACACACGAGCTGCGTCTCATGGAACAAAAACGTGAGGACACGAGAAAATCTGGAGTTTACACCAACAATCCTCTGAATCTTCTCTTTTTCTGTAAATTATTAAACCTCCCATTCGCCGCAGGTCTCCCTCCTTTCACCGTTTCACGGCACAAACACTCGTCTCTGCTCCTCAGGTTGAGACGCCGAACACGAGGATGGTTTAGGTTGAGCCCTGAAGCAAAGGCTGCTGGGAAACACGGACCCCATATGGTGTGGAGGAGCAGGGATTGTGGCGGCGCTCCAGGACTCTGACCCTCAGCGTGGAAAAGGTTGAGCTCTGGCTCCGCTGTGATGTGCAGAGACCAGGACAGAAATAGCAGCTTTGGTTTGATGAAACCGCTCAGAATTCACACCCACGGGCGATTTCTCCAACGTTCTCAGATACTCATCGAGCAGAACGGACCTTCACGTTAATTTGTTTTGATTTGTGCCATCACTGCTTTAAGTGGATGCTAAAAAAAATCCAATTTGGAAGATGTTATGAAGGGATTAGAGGTTGGTGCGGTGCCGTCCTCGTCTTTGTGCATAAACATGCAAAAGCCTCCACGTCGCTGTGTCTGTTCATTAACTGAAGAGATCAACGTGCTCGAGTGGTTCGCAGAGAAAAGGACGAGAAAGGAGAGAGAAGGTCTCTGCAGGAGGATCAGAGGAGAGTCCACGCTGCATTTACATGTCAGGAAATTAACGTGTTTATGTGTGAGCTGCATGAAGCTCATTAACACTCATCAGATCTTTGTTTCTGTTTTATTTCAGTCAGACTTTGAGGGTTTGTGGACATGAATCACTAAACCTGAACTCTTCTTATTTCCCACAGGTTTGCATCATCACACAGAGGGTCAATGAGGTGACGAGTGCAATATTTCCTTCCATCATGAATTGAGTATTTCATCACATGTATTTCTTTATTCTATGAAACCTGTGTTATTTGAACACATCTTTAAACTATTAAAATATAACATGTTTTTTTGTGTTTTGGTTCCTCAAACCCCCAAAATGTCAGGTGGTGCAACCGTCCTGACAAGTATCCACAGTAATTAAACTCTAAAAATTGAATGTCACTTATTGTAAATGGAAAATAAAAATACAGTGGCATTATTTTATGCTTGAACCTTTTTAAATAAAACATTCTTTGCAAATAAAAAGAATTTTAAAGCTGTTGAGAAATGTAAAAAACTTTTGTCCCGTAATTTTCACCTTGTCAAATGTCAGGGTGGTGCAACCGTAACATTAGACTTTTATTTTAAAGTGAAGAGAATAAAACAGGAAACTGCATCAGCCAGAGGAGCCCAAATGACATTTGTGACCAAGTGGAAAAGTTTGTAGATTTCTCTGAAATACTGATAAAAAAGGTTTTTTCACTTCATTGGTGACTGGAACAATTTCCATGTCAGGTGGAACAACCAATGTAATAATGTGAAATGTTATTTTAACATCACATTATTTATCTTATTCACAAATAAAAGAAATGAAACACACAAAATGAAAATGTATGAGTCACTACAGACACTTGAGAGATACTTGCCAATAATTTCACACAGAAAAAATAACAGGAACATATAAATATATTTTCATATATTTGGTTGCGCCACCTGACATTTTTGGGTGCTCAAATTAAAAATACTAAAAAATAATGAACCTAAAAACTTTGAAATGTTGGTCAACTACTGAAATCTGTTAGAAAAAATAATTCTTCTCTCAGAAATATGTTTTTATCCATTTTCAAAGAACTTTTTAAAAAGACGTTTTTAGACCCTCTTTTTGTCATTGACCCCAGAACAAAACACAGCGAAGCAGAATCATCAATAACGGTGACAGTGGCGTCCGTGAGCAGCAGGTCATTATCACTTATTGGCATCATCTCAAAGAAAATCCATCCTCTGCATCTTTTCTCATTAGTTTGTCTACGTCACCCTTTAACCCTTTAACTACCTCACAGAGAAAAAAGAAATTTCTTTGCACTTCTTATTTCACTGGGTGAGGAAGAACCACAATATTTCTCTTTTCGTTTTTCAAATATTGGCCTCCACCCATTGGTATGAAATTTCATATACCACAAATACTAGTGGAAAAAGTCACATAAGATACTATTGTAGAAATAAATTGAATACTCCGAAATATCCAGGGCACTGAACAGGAAAAATAGAGAATGAAAAAGTAAGGGAAAACGTAAAAGCAGAAGAAATAAAAAAAAACAAAAAAAAAAACCACAGAGGTAGAGAGAAGACAGAAAGAAACCAAAAGGAAAAGAAAATGTAAAAAGAAAGAGAAGAAGATGAATAAATAAGAAAGGAGGAGAAAGAAAAAAGGAAAGTAATACAAGTAGAAAAAATTGAGAAAAATAAGAAAATAAAAGAGGAATAATAAGATGAAAAAAGAAAAGGGAACAGAGAAGAAAGAAAAAGGATGGATGAGAAAATATGAATTTCTCCTAAATAATACGGGTGTTGAACAGTTTTGATTTCTGTAAGTTTGCTGCAAAATTTGAGCTAAATTATTTCATCCAAGGAAAACATTGAGTGAAACAAGGAAAAACTGCAAACTTTTCATCTTGACTAAAGTGAAACAAATAGTAATTCTCACATTCATTTCTACTTGTGATTGAATGTAACTGTGCAAAACATTCATTTTGCATGAAAAGAACTTAAAGAATAAAGAACAAAACAGCAGCAACAATAAATATTTTTGAGGCTCAAGATCCGTCACATACTTCTTCTAAATATTAGAGGTGGTTAAATCAGTTGAAGGTAAATTCCCCTTATTGAAATATAGTAACTGAAAATGTGCTAAAGCATTTGGTCGAGGAGGAAGTTAAAGGGTTAAATAATACATTTATTTTGTATAGCGCTTTTCAAAATACTCAGACACTTTACAGATTAAAAGAAATTAAAATCCAACAAACAAGCAAGCAAACAAAACAAGCAAAGACATTAAAATCCACCAAGCAAAACAAACAAGTAAAACAAAACAGGAAAGCAAAAGCAAAAGCACAGCGCAGGGTAAAGCATGATAAAATGTGACAAGACAAATGAAACACATGAAGCAGCGTCTCGTTCATGCATTTCTGCAGACATAGAAAATTGAACACAGCTTTAAATTCTGCAGCTTGTGCACAGAGACTGGAGTAAAAAACCCTGGAGTGTTGTAGAGTTGTAGAGTTGTAGTGGTGTGTGAACCCAGCAGGCATCAGGTGTTAGTGTGTGAGTCCTTAAAACACGTATCGACCCTGACAGCAGGTTCTCACCTGCAGAGTTTTAAGCTTCTGTGCTGTGGAGCTCAGGTGGAGTTCACTTTATTAGAATCACTCACTGATGTAAATGCAGGAACATTAAAGTGACTGAGAGCAGAATCTGAAGAGGAGCACAACGACTCCTGAAACTGGAGGACTCACTCAAACTGTCCTGATGCTTCTGTTTTCAAAGTGAAAGTGAAAGATGATCTTTTTAACTCTGCTTTTCTTCCTGCAAGACGACTTTTTACTGTGTTCAACTCAATAAGGCTGAACGGTTTTAGAAAAAGATCTAATTGCGATTTTTCTGGCAGACACAGCGATTTCAATTCCATTCACGATTTTCTTTAAATCGAACTTTCGTGAAATTTTCACAATTTACAGTCACATTTATAAACTTGACCGAAAACTGCATCAAACCATTGAAACATCAAAAGCTTTTACAACTGATGGTAAAATAAAAGGTCCATGTTTTAATATGAAAAGTGCAAATTTTGAGAAATAAAGACAAAAAATCAATAATTTCCAGAGTTTAAGAAATCAATTTAACATTGTGCGAAAAAAGTCCAAACTTTCTCATTTAAGACGACAAAAGTCAACGTTTTGAAATAAAGGCAGTGTTTGAGATACAAAGTTTAAATTTTGATATAAAAAGTCAAAACTCTAAGATTTAAGTCAAAATTATACAAAATTAATACAAAATTATGGGGTTTAAGGCAAAAAAAAAAACAGTTAAAAAGAAGATTTCTTTAGATAAATGGATAACCCTGAGTCTAAAACCTATTTCTATTTCAAAGCCAGACTTTTAAATTGTATTTTTAGTTTTAAAAACTGAACAACAAAAAGAGCTATCTGTGACTCTTAACTTTAAAAATGAAGAAGGGCAAAATATCCTTAATTGTGTCAAGTTAAATAAAATATAAAGAACAAAAACAAAATTCAACAATCCCAAGAAAAAAGGATTTTGCCAACAGTCTCACACTCAAAGACAGGTGTGTGTGAAACAGCTGATATAACAGATCCTGGGTCAACAAAGTGATGTATTTATCAACAGTTACGCTGTTGTTTGAAACGTGATGACAACAAACTTTGTAAGTTTGTAGCGTAGTTTATTCGTCCTTACCGGGTAACGTTAGTGAATCCTGGTTCTGCTCATCTACCAACTCCACCCATTTGTATAAACTCCAAAACTTTGAAAAGAAACACCCACAAGTATCACTCAGTTTAAAGTTACAGGTGTCCATCATCTCCTGGTGTAAAGTACTAACTACACGAGGCATCGTATTTGCTGCTCTGGCTTTTGCTTGTGGCTATTTTACGACTTTGGCGCTCAGAGGGTTAATTTTCATTCAGCAGAAACTTGTTGCCAGGTTTGAATGTGACTGTACGTTTGGTTTGACAGCACACACACACACACGCTGCAGCACTCGCAGGAACAGACGCTATAATTAAATCAGGACATTTTTGATGTTGCCAGCCTGACACAGTTTAGGTGGCGAACACGTTTCCTGATCCAGAGCTGCCAATCACCGAGGACGACGCTCCGCGGCGCTGAGAAAAGCCGAGCAGCTGGAGTGGAGGAGGAAACTCACCGAGTCTTTGTGGAGAGCTGAGGCACCGAGAGACGACGACTGCTCTCTAAATGCTCTGACAGAAAAAAAAAGGTTTGTTTTAACTTTTGTTTCAGCTAAAATCTGTTTTTTATAATGAGCATTTATCAACCTGGTCTTTTCCACCTGGTTATGACCAATTTTTATGATTTGGGTTTTTGTTTTTGGCTCACATTAAGTCAAAATTCCAAGATTTAAATGTCCAGATTTTGGGATTAAATGTTAAAATCCTTCAATAAAAGTCCAACATTTTCAGCTAAAAAGTCAAAGTAATGTGATGAAAAGTCAACTTTGGAAACAGAAGCTCAAATTTATGAGTTAGGAAGTCAATATTTTAGGATAATTAAGTCAAAAAGGTAAAATTTTGAGGAAAAAAGGTTGCAATTTTAAGATTAAAATGTCCTAATGTAGAATAAAAGTAAAGATTTTCAGAGAAGAAGTCAAAGTTATAACATAAAAAAAAATAATTATGAGCTTTAAATCAATATTTTGGGGAAATAAACCCAGAATTCAGAAACCAGTGACATTTTGAGCTCTTAAGTCAAAAATTTGAGACAAAAGGATAAATTTAAAAGTCTAAATCTACAATGAATGTCAATATTTTGAGAAAATACATCAATGTTTTGACATAAAAAGTCAAATCTTAAGAAAAAAAAGTCAAAATTGAGAGAGAAAAACTCAAAATCTCTGGATAATTAAGTCAAAATTCAGAGGTAATGTGTAATTTTGAGCTTAGAAGTCAAAGTTTTGAGCTATAAAAGGCAAAATGTTGGAACAAAAGTGACATTTTGGAAAAACAAAGTTGTTATTTTGAGATTAAAAAGTCAAAATTTTGGGATAAAAGTCAAAGTTTTTCAATAAAAGTCCAACAATTTCAGCTAAAAAGTCAAAGTAATGTGATGAAAAGTCAACTTTGGAAACAGAAGCTCAAATTTATGAGTTAGAAAGTCAATATTTTAGGATAATGAAGTCAAAAAGGTAAAATTTTGAGGAAAAAAGGTTGCAATTTTAAGATTAAAATGTCCTAATGTAGAATAAAAGTAAAGATTTTCAGAGAAGAAGTCAAAGTTATAACATAAAAAAAAATAATTTTGAGCTTTAAATCAATATTTTGGGGAAATAAACCCAGAATTCAGAAACCAGATGACATTTTGAGCTCTAAAGTCAAAAATTTGAGACAAAAGGATAAATTTAAAAGTCTTAATCTACAATGAACGTCAATATTTTGAGAAAATACATCAATGTTTTGACATAAAAAGTCAAATTTTAAGAAAAAAAAAAGTCAAAATTGAGAGAGAAAAACTCAAAATCTCTGGATAATCAAGTCAAAATTCAGAGATAATGTGTAATTTTGAGCTTAGAAGTCAAAGCTTTGAGCTAAAAAGGTAAAATGTTGGGACAAAAGTGACATTTTGGTTAAATAAGTTGTAATTTTGAGATTTAAATGTCCAGATTTTGGGATTAAATGTCAAAATTCTTCAATAAAAGTCCAACATTTTCAGCTAAAAAGTCAAAGTAATGTGATGAAAAGTCAGCTTTGGAAACAGAAGGTCAAATTTATGAGCTATAAAGTCAATATTTTTGGATAATAAAGTCAAGATTTCGAGAAAAGATGGAATTTTGAGTTTCAAAGTTGAAGCTATGAGCAAAAATGTCAAAATCTTGAGACAAAAATGTGAAATTTTGAGGAAAAAAAGGTTGCAAGTTTGAGATTAAAAGGTCCAAATGTACAATAAAAGTAAATATTTCCAGATAAGAAGTCAAAGTAATGACACAAAACAACAACAAAAGGGTGAGTTTTGAAAATAAAACGTGTTATTTTGAGATAGAAAGTCTAAATCTGAGATAAGACATCAAAGTTTTGACATAAAAAGTCAAATTTTGAGAAATAAAATGTCAAAATTATGAGCGAAAAACTCAATATCTCTGGATAATTAAGTCAAAATTCAGAGGTAAATTGAAATTTTGAGCTCAGAAGTCAAAGTTTTGAGCTATAAAAGGCAAAATGTTGGGACAAAAAGGGACATTTTGGAAAAAAAAGTTGTTATTTTGAGATTAAAAAGTCAAAATTTTGGGATAAAAAGTCAAAATTCTTTGGTGAAAGTCAAAAATTTTGAGGTAAGAGGTCAAAGTTAGAACATAACAAAAGGTCAAATCCCCTGAAAAAATGTCAAAAATATGGGCTACAATGTGAAATATTGAGAATTAAAGCCTTAATTGTGAGATAAACATTTAAAATTATGAGACAAAAGTTAGAAATTTCTGCTCTTTGTTTGTGTGCAAAATCAAATCTCAACAAAACCAGTTTTCTATTTTCTCTGCTTTTAACCTGCTGAAATGGTTTCCTCTACATTATTTAAGTTTCCATTACAGAAAGTGTTTTTTTCAAACAGTAAAGGAGTGTTTTAAATTAATGTTTGTGTTATGAAGCTTCTTTGTCGTCTTTGAGGATCTTTGGGTATTTTTTAGTTCAGGTGTTTTAGGACGTGGTCGCTCTTCTTTACATGTTTTCTGATGTTGATTTTACATGAGAGTGAGTCGGTGTTGGAGGAGCCTGGAGGTAAAGAAAGTAGAAAGCAGCAGTTTCCCCCCCAGGAGGATATAGGAGAATATGGATGTTAAACCCTCAAACAACAAGCTTTCAGCGCAGCAACACACAAACACACAAACACACACATCCATTTAAACACTTTCCCATGTGCATGTGGATGCGCACAGTAAACTTTGAAATTGCCTTTCTAAAAATAGGCACGAGGCTGTGATACTTACTGTAGCGTCAACCAGAGCAAATGTTATCTACAGCAAAAAGCACATTTCAGACAGAATGGTTTTCCTGATGGTTTTTCCATGAGGCGAAAAAGCTACTGGTGTCCCTGTTCCTGCGCTCATTCAATATTAAAGCTGCTTTCTAGAGCAAACGTAATGATGTTGTAATGGCTCCAGCACAGAAAGAAACAGCTGCTTGTTGCTCAAGTACAAAAGGAGGAGAGAGAGTGTGAAAAAGCCTCTGGAACTACCCAGGAAAAACATAACAGGAAAAAAAAAACGCTGCAACGTTTCCGACACGTTACAGATTTCTGCATATTTTTAAAAAGCGACGACTGAACCAAACCAGCTGATCTAATATTAAAGCTGAGGATGAAATATTCAGTCATTTTCAGCCACGATGTCACAGGTTTTAATGAGCAGCTCTGTTACTGGGTCATGAGACTTAAGACGCTAATTTCTGAAAACCAGTTCAGTGGAAATGCAGATTTTTTTCTCTGAGTTTTAGGTCAAAACCCTGCAAATACTGATCAGTACTGATACTTATGATCACTCTTATGTATCCCATCAGCTCCTTTTATCATGCACTTTTTAAATGTTTTGTTTTTCGATGCTCTTGTGGCAACATCGTGAAAATGCTGAGATATTTGTTTTTATACAGAAAAAAAAAACAGACCAATCAGCATTAGTCTGCATTCGTTGCACTTTATGGGAGGACTATGTTACTTTTTTTTTTTTAAGTTTCTGCCTTCTTGTTTTTATTTGCACTTTTTTGTGCATTTATGTTTGCATCCAGTGGCATCACAATAAAATTAAGCAGGATGTTTTAACGCTACAAAAGGAGATATATGATGTTGTTCTTTAACAGTTGTTACGGGGTACACTAACCATATTTGGGTGTCTTGTGACAGTGGGAGTGAGTGACGGATGGATGGGAGCATCGGTGTGTGCGTGTTGGTCCCCGCCTTTAGGTACCTTGCTTGGGCGCCCGGCTGGAACCCCTGGACCAATCAGGAGAGGCAGCTACAGAAGGAGGCTGCGGATGGCGATCATCTTTAACCACAGCAGGACAACAACCCTCAATTTATCTAATTTTTTTATTATGACCTTTTCTTTTGCTACTTGTGACTGCTATTTATTTTTATTGAGTTTTGAACTTGAGCAGTACAAATCGTTGCGTGAATTATAATGCCACCCACCCTACCCAAACCTTCTTATCTCCCCAATCCACCTTCCAACACCAACCTCAGTCCCACCCCAACAAAAAAAACTTTCATCAACAATGAAAGAATAAAGTACTGCCTACATTTACACATAAAAATACATTTATCCACAAACAATCAAAAAATAAACAACAAAAACAAACAGAACTCAGGTAGTTGTAGCTGCTCCTATTACATCCGTCAATATTGTGACTTTTCCCTCCTTTTCGCCACTTTTGGAACAACTTTTTGCTACTTTCTGAGGATTTTTCAAGGTTTTTCCCAATTTTCTTACCATTTTTTTCTGCATCTTGGCAATTGTTGCCACCTTAGATTTAATTTTGATGCTACTTGTTGCTGTTTTTGCCATTTACAAACACTTAGATTGTTTTTCTTGCACAGGTACTTTTCAACAGTTTGTCTCTTTGGTTGAGCAGGGTTGAATAACTCTGGTGCAGAACAGAAAACATCTTCTGAACATTTCAGGTTAAACGAATATTTCACCGTCTGCGATTAGAATATTGCAGCAGGACATATTTTAATTTAATATAATTTGTGATTAATTGCTCAGCCCTACTTGGACAATACTGGAACATCAGAAAAGCCGATATTGAGTATTTTTGTTGGAGAGTTTTATCTTTTCTTCTGTTAAACATCTTCGAGATCAGGAGATCGATCCACATGTTGAAGTGTTTCCTCTTTCTTCATCTGTTTTCTTGTTTTCTTTTCTATAACATTGGCAGAGACGCAGCGTCACTCTGGTGTTTTGACATGTTAAAGCTGAGCACTTAACCTTTGCCACGCTGGAGGAAAACCCGCTGTCGACTCGACTCTTCAGAGCTGCTTTCGTAATCTTTTGTTGGCATGATTTGTGCGGTGGGTGAGCACAACGCAGCGAGGCCACGGAGGCAGGAAAGCTATTAAAGAGCACAAACTCTGGGGCTGTTTTCTTTAGGGAATCATTCATTTAATGTCTCATCTTTGCTCTAAAGTTTCTTCTCCCCTGTTCCGGGCGGCGGTGAATAGTGATGAATGGCGCCTGGCACACGAGCGAGTGACAAAGACATTAATGTACTCCCATGTCGCTTTCTGCTCTCCAGGATTATTCATCAGAGACGTCCCGTGAAGCAGCATAATGACTTTTCATTCGCGGACACACTCAGATCTCCTGAGTGACACCGACAGTCATTTGTTTTTGTGTGGAGTAAGTGGGGCAGAAGAGCGAGGATGACCAGGAGAAGGAGCTCACAGCTTTTAGCAGAACACGACTCCAGGCCACAGCAGCTGAAGCCAAAGCTTTGTGAGCAGGTTTATTCTGAGAGTGTCTGCAGAGCCGTCAGGAGCAGAGAACAGACTAATGCACAAAGATTCTTTTCAGGAGGAGAAAAGATTCATGCTACAGCGCACACTTTCACGACACACATGCATGAGGTCACAAAAAGCTCTCCAATCTTATTTTTAGCTGTAAAAGAATCTGATATCGTGGCACTAGTTTAACTCTGCTTTCTTAACTCGACCTGCAGGCTCTTTCTGCACAAAACGCTTCAAGTTTGCGTGCGTACGTCGCTCTGAAACAACCAAAGAGTGAGTTACGGTTCACTCTCAGTGCACTGCCTGCAAAGAAGTGATGATATGAAAAGGAGCTGAAGGCATCTGAGCGCACAAATAGTGACAGAAAGCTCCGATGTTACAGTCAGACTCGTACACATCACTTTCCTTTGTCCTGCTGAAGAAAAGCTCATTTCACAAGCTGCATCCAAACAAAACAACAACACCACAACACGTCAACGGCAAAAATACACCAGCTCTGTCCAGGTCAAGTGACACGCAGAGGAACCATGGAAAAGAGCCTGTGACTTTCAAAATAAAACAAAGTGTGACCAAACTAGATCATGTTAATCTTAACTAAGACAACAAATCAACACTTCCACCCAGCAACGTTCATGTGTGATTAATTCAACGTGCAAACCAGAGCCAATCACAGTGTACGCCTGATCAGGTATTGATAACTCTGGTGGTTGAAAGACCAACATAAAGGTTCAGTCCGCCTAACCCACCAAATTTACGACATGGAGGGATGCATTAAGGAAAAAAAGGAGACTTTTCTGTGCTGGAACTCGACGCCAGAGAAACAGAAGTAGAGAGAAATGAAGCTGTGTTGTTTTGCAGCCGGAAAAGTGAGAAAAACTGCATCTCTGAGAAAATCACTGCAGCTGACACAAACCAAACTATCACCAACTAAACTACATGAGGCATCATCAATTATTTCTATTCAGGTCTCAAAACATAAATATTTCTCTGTTAAAATGTTTGTCAGCGCTGAAAGAAGCTGCAGCCTGAGCGCGTCACAGATTGAGGAGTGAGTGGAGCACCTACCGGGTCTGAAACAGTTTCAGACACAAGAGGAACAGACGAACCTGCACCGTGTCTGATGTAGATAATAAAACATTTTCAATATGCAGGATAGCAAACTTGTAAAACTTAATTTCTGGTTAATTAACTTTATTTCTGGTTATTTTGTCGCCTGGTGCAGAGTGTTGTGGTTATTTATTTCACCAAATGAGCCGATTGGTTGTGCTCTCATGTGAATTAATGTCTTTAGTGATTAAATAGTTGAGTTTCTCACTCAGAGTTCAGATTTATATGATGATATTGTTTGGGGAGAATCATTAATCCTCTTAAAAATTCTGTGATCAATATGGCTTCTGTAAAAAAAAAAAAAAACACTCTAAAAGTTCGATCCAGCGTCTTCTGAATGTTCTCTATAACTTTACTGTGGGATTTCAGCTAAGAAAAACATCATTTTATACGATAAGAAGCACTTTAACACAGGTTTCTTGGACGTCCTTTCGCTGCATTAAGTTGCATTTGGTTTCTAGGTGATAAATCATAACGTGTCCGTCTGCTCAGAGCGACACAGCCTCCGTTAAGTCGTGTGGTCGGCTCTAAAAGCAGCTCTGGCTGTGTAAAGGACAAAGGTATAAGCCCTCCATAAAGAGGAGCTTGCAGTTTAATTGATGGGATCAGAGGAGACTTAGAGGACTGTGAGATGTAAAAGCCTGAATTGCTGCGTCCCTGCTGAGAACCTGCAGCCCTGGAGTCGTTTGCAGAGGTTGTCACAATGACTGAACACTGCAAAATCCCAGCATTTAAGTTTATTATTACGCCTAAAGCATTTCAGATTGAAATTCTGGCTGTGTAAGAGTAAGTTCCTGCAAACCCTGAGTTTACTGCGAGGAGCTGTATATCTAGGACGAGGTCTGACATGAAAAATGATAAGCAGTGCTCTTCTGTTCAGCTCACAAAGCTGCAGGTGCTCAGGGGAGAGCGAGCAGGACCCGGGGGGCTGCAGCCAACACATGTTAACACGAAAAGCTGCAGGGCTGCAAACCAGGAGGAGACGGAGAGTCCTCACACTGAGAGAGTGTTCAGGAGGTTTACAGGGCATGGACCGGACACTCAGAGAGGATCCTGCACACTCTGTTATAAAGTTTAGAGTCTTCTCATTTCAGTCTCTAAGTTTGTTTCACAGTTTTCTTCATTAGTGAAAGAATCACTCTGATAGTGATCACAACAACGTGGACGTCCTACCTGTTTGGGGTCATTACGTCACATCCTGACGCCCGTACCCTGAATAGTCACTCTCCTTTCCACCAGAGGAATCCAGAGTTCAAACATATCAAAAGTGTTGTTTCATCAAATTATTCCAAGTGGTGAAATTTCTCCTGTAAAGTCCGTTGTTTGTCTGTCTGTCGTGTCCGTTCTCATCAATAACAGCAGCTTCACAGTCTTAGAGCATTTCCTCCTCAGTGTCAATCTGACAAAGCTGCAAGTCTTTGTTTTCAACAGGGTTCTAGCTGCAAGACTAAAGTGAGTTTTCATCCCAGGACAGCTTGTGATAGACAACAAGTGCTCCCTGCTTGACTGGTCTTGTGTAATAGCTCTATTAGAGGGTTGTTTATTGGCTAACAGGCCTGTCACTCACTGCTACAGTAACCAATCACCTTACACTTCACAGGAAGCAGCTGTAGCCATTTAGATCATTGATGAGACGTATTTATTGCTGTGCATCTTCGAGGAACAATCTGTGACTGTGAACTACAATTTCATGACTTTTGCTGAGCCTTTTCCACAAAGAGAACTCTCTAACTCCTACAAAGTTTTACCGATAAAGCTTAAATTTCACCCAGATGTAGATAAAAAGGTGTAGAAGTGATGTGGTGGATGTTTTATGTCTGACATGAAGCATCTTGACGTGACTAATTTACAAAAACGGGTCCCGAACAACATTGAGAATAAAGCGTCTCAGCTGCACATAAAAACATGACATTTTCTGAAACTACAGATTTGAATCTTTTAAACATCTATCTTTTTAACACAGTGTGGTTTATAGGACAGAGTTAGCTGGGATGTAAAGGGTTAAAGGGTTAAAGTTAAAGATCAATACAGCTCTCCAGACATGATTTGACTGACTCTTCATTAACGGGCTCATGAATATGGAATGGCTCTGATCTGATTGGCTCCTCCTGCAGATGTGTGAGGAGCTCCTGACCACAATGAGGGAGCTTCACTCCTCCTCAGGAGAGAGAGCACTTTATTCTTCCCCTCTGCAGCAGACCCACTCAATAAATCACGGCGCTCCGCCTTCACTCTGCAGCCGCGAACACACCAGTGTCACTGACTGCGAGGATAAATTGTAATGACTCAGCAATCTCTTGGCTAAAGGAGGTTTGCTTTCCCTCGCCGTTCCAAGAGCTCTGGAGCAAATATGTAAAACGGTGAGTTTAGATCAGGATAAAGCAGCTTTGGCGCTCTGACTGCCAGATGATGAAGACGTCTCCTCCTTCAGGCTGATTGAATAATTAAAAGGGGAAAATGAACAGCAGACATCATCCATAATACAAAGAGGAGACGTAACTGGAGAAATGCACATGTACACACAGACATTAGACACATGGCTTCATTGCATAGTTCAGTTTACAGAAGAAGAAAAACACAAGCTCCAGCGTTGAACCATCTACAGTCTCAAACGTCCTCTTTAACCCCGACACGTTCTTCTTCTATGGTGGAAAAATCATGTCCCGAAATATTGTTCTGTTTTTCTCAGCTTGTTCCTCAGACATTAATATTTATAATAAATCAAAGCTGCACTGAGTTATTGACATTAATCTGATTATTCACCAACCTGAACTCAAGATGTTGAGATGGAAACATGAAACTCTGAGATGTCGACATTTAAATGCTGCCTCAGCATATAAAATACACTTAAACTAAGATTTTCAGGCATTATTTGTATCTTTGCACAAGATATATGTGTATATTTCTTTAATTTCAGCATGTGGTGAGGAATTATTATGGAAGACTATTCTGCCTGTTAAAGTATTTAAATTGAAAACTTGGCTTTGTTGAGAATTTAGGCCCATTTTCAGTCCCAATTTGGGAATAAAAAGTCCAATTTTGAGAGAGAAGAAGTCCAAATTTTGTGATACAATGAATTTTAAGAATTGGAATTTAAGATAAAAACTCTATTTTTGGTATTAAAACTCCAATTGCGAGATTGAAAAATACAGTTTGAGATTAAAAGTTGAAATTGTATAAATACGAGTGAAAACTCTGAGCAAAAGTCAACATTGTGAAAAAGAAGGCGCAACTTTGACAGAAATGTCAATAGTTTTCCGATAAAAAGTTCAAATCCTCAGATAAAAAGTCAAATTTCGAGATAAAAAGGTTGAAATAGTAAAAACATTGAGTGAAAACTTTGAGATAAAGTCAGTGTTATGAAAAATAAAGCAAAATTAGGGACAAAAAGTCAAAATTTTAAGGTTTAAAGTCAAAACTTTGAGATTAAAACTCAACATTTTTAGATAAGTAGTTAAAATTGTGAGAGAACTATGTCAACATTCTGAAAAAAAGGCAACAATTTGAGATAAAAAGTCAAATTTTGAGATAAAAAGTTGAAACTGTAAAAATTGAAAGTCAAAACTTTGAAATAAAGTCAAAATCGTGTATAATAAGGCAAAATTTTGAGAGAAATGTCAATATTTTGAGATAAAAAGTTAAAGTGCTGCGCAGAAGTGCGTGCATGTTCATCTATAACGCCACACAAACATCATTTTGTACTAACATATGTGCCACCGTGGTCTTTAAAGGAAAAAAAAAGCTTTAAAAAGATTTCATTAAAGTAATACAGCGGCTCAATGTGGGTCGTCATGACAACGGAGGTAAACAACAGCCTGGTGCTGCTGCACGCGGAGGAAAACGAAGGAGCTGCTTCCTGACATCAACTCTTCCCTGGATCCAGTGAGATCACTTTAATTTTTGATTTTTGGGCCTGGTATAGCAGAGATTTGTTGTTGATCAATCATTCTTCTTTGAACTGGTTTTCCTTTTTGGTTCCTTGTGGATTAATGGACTGATTGGTGCTTAAAGACTCTCGTGGCAGACAGATCGCTCCTGCACCGACCAACTTTGATTTAATTTAAAAGACTCTTTAAAGCCAACTATCTTTGCTGTTAACTTCTTTTTGCTTTAAAAAGGACTTTTAACTTCTTTAGGAATCATGAAGGAGCATTTTAGGGCTGTATTTTGTCTTCATTCAGTCTGGTTCTGTGCCGTCAGGTTTAAATGTCATTAAAAACCCGTCGCTGACTTATTCCTTTGCCTCTTGTAAGTGATTTGTTCAGAGTCAGAAGCTGCAGAGACAACATTCTCTGACCAATGAGTGACCGGCAGACCGTCGACGTCACCTTTTAGTATCGGCTTTACTCTCTTAGAACCAGGGTAGAGTAGGTACTAAAAACTGGCGTCTGACGCGTAGTACCGCGCTAATGGAAACACAACACAAACCGGGTAGAGGCGAGTAGAGTAGAGCTGAGACGAGTCAGTGGAAAAGGGCCAATTGTATCTCATAGTTTTGACTTTGAGGTTGGTGCATCAGAACAATGTCAGTAGCTCAGTTCAGCTTTGCTTTTATTATAAATATCAATCGTCTGTGTAACAAGCTGAGAAAAACATTTTGTAAAATCCCTCTGGACATAATTTTACTTTCACACTACTGTAACACAGATCTCTTAAAGCAACAGTTCACCTGTTACAGTAAAACCTGACCCTGAATCTGTAAATCCGGTTTTAGTTCCTCTTTAAAAAAACACATGAACAACACATCTTGGTGTTGGAAATACTTTATATAAGTGGGATTATTTTTTCATAATCATTGACTCATCTGTCCAACATTTCCAGCCTCAGCAGGTGTTACCAGGTGCAATCAGCCACGTTAAAAAAACAAGGCACTTGACTCACACAAATATGAGAAAACTGAGAGAGAGCAGGGGAGGAAGGTGTGTTATATAAACTCAGACTCAGAAAGGAGGATTTGGACTCTGTTTTTTAGTTGTTTTATAAGAATATATGTATGTGTGAGTGTGTGTTTGAATGTTGGCAAACAGCTGATGCCACATGAGGATGTGGACTGATAAGACTTTATTGATATCGATGCCCTTATTAATTCAGCCTATTGATCTCGCACTCCATTCTTAAGCTGAAGATTAATATGATCATGTTTCTCTGTTTATCATTATTTTGCATCATTATCCCAAGTTTTATTTGGATTTTAATATTACTTTTACTAGTAACAAGTTTGTTACTCACACAAAACAATAACTCTTTACCCCCTCACTGTTATTAACCCACTGATTATTTAAAATATGATAATCTACAGATTTATTTCCAAGCATTAAGGCAGCTGGCTTCGTGGTTGCCAGGTTTGCTGTTTTCCAGCTGAATTCAGCATCTTTTTTTTGGGGGTAGTTTTCTCGAAGAAACATATCACAATTACTCTTTGTGAACAACAATACTGAAACCTATAAATGTGAAATTACATCAAAGCATTGTGAGGTGGAACTACTTCTGTTAATAAAAGAAAATATAGCAACACAGTAACCTCACCTTATGTAAGATTTTTACTTATTTTTATTCATTTAGGTCCAGTGATATCTAAATCCAGTGACTGATTTTGTATTTATTTACCGATGAACTCAATAAAATGATGAAGCAGAAAACCTTTAAAGCTACTTTTTATACAGAAAATTCACAGGAAGAATTGATGAGCAGAGATTTTTTCATGAAAAAGGCCAAACTCTGGTTTTCACTTTAGTTTTTTGTTTCCAGAATATCACGGTGAAAACGGCGTCAACAGTTCAGTTCCCAGTTTTAATCATCAGCCGAGTGGTTTTAGTTTCTGCACTTTCTCAGTTTGATATATGAGCCTGAAGCAAACACCTCTGCTGGCTCTCTCCTGTTTCAGGAAGAGTTACTCTGTCATTGTTTATGGTTTCATTATTTTATCAAGATCCCAGTCTGTGTGTGTGTGTGTGTGTGTGTGTGTGTGTGTGTGTGTGTGTGTGTGTGTGTGTGTGTGTTTTCAGGAGCTTTAAGCAGCAGCAGTGTGATAGTTTATCACTTAAAGTCTCCGTCTCTGTATTAGAGCAGAGATTATCCTTATAAACAGTGTCAGAGAGAGTTGTAGCGGAGATTACGCTCAATAATGCTGCACAAAACTAAACTTAAGTGTTTGTGTCTCTGAGTTCAGACGTTCGCTGCAACTTTAGAGCAGAGAGAAAAATCTGAAACAGTGATTCAGATAAGACGGCGTTAAAGGAAACATGTTTCTGTGAATGATCAGCTCAGAGAAAAAGAGGCGAAACAAAGCCAAGAGAAACAGATGTGAGTAAGAAAAACCAAAAACAGGGAGGAAAAACATCCCAAAGGTCCAGAAACATCTCAGCAACACAGGCCAAACTCTCAGGGGGAATAAAACCCAAATAACTGCTTCAAATTCTGCAGACGATGAGGAGGAAAAGTTTTGGCTGCTCCTGAAAGCAGATTGGCTTCATTATAATCCTGATCTCTGATTGGCTGAAAGCTGATGGCAGATCATGAGGGATTTGATTTCACATTTCCTGTTTTTTTTTGGTAACAAGATCTCACAAATGTAGAGAATTATCTCTGAACAGAAGACGAAAAACAACAAAGTAAAAATGATACAGTAGAGAGAGATTGGACGTTTTTATGCATAAACTTGTGAGGGTCGAATTATTGAATCAGACTTCTCTTCTTCAGAAACTTGAATGTGGGCGATAAATAATATTGATTCAAAGTTTCATATGTTCTTGTGTAGCAGCGATCTAAAGGGGAAAAGTCAAATAATAAACAGAAAGAAAAAAACACGACAAACTGAGGGGAGAACAGGAAATAAGGTCAAACAGATCTGAGGAGAAAATGTAACTACGGAGACAGAGAGAAAGAGAACGAAGGAAGGAAGGAAGGAAGGAAGGAAGGAAGGGAGAAATAAAGTAAGAAGGAAGGGAGGAAGGAAGGAAGGAAGGAAGGAAGGAAGGAAGGGAGAAATAAAGTAAGAAGGAAGGGAGGAAGGAAGAAAGGAAGGAAGGAAGGAAAGAAGGGAGAAAAAAGTAAGAGGTAAGGAAGAAAGGAAGGAAGGAAAGAAGAAAAGTAAGAAGGAAGGAAGGAAAGAATGAAGGAAGGAAGGAAGGAAGGGAGAAATAAAGTAAGAAGTAAGGGAGGAAGGAAGAAAGGAAGGAAGGGAGAAATAAAGTAAGAAGTAAGGGAGGAAGGAAGAAAGGAAGGAAGGAAAGAAGGGAGAAATAAAGTTAGAAAGTGGAAGAAAGGAAGGAAAGAAAGAAGAAAAGTAAGAAGGAAGGAAGGAAGGGATAAATAAAGTAAGAAGGAAGGAATGAAGGAGGGAAGGAAGGAAGGAAGGAAGAGAGGAAGGGATAAATAAAGTAAGAAGGAAGGAATGAAGGAGGGAAGGAAGGAAGGAAGGAAGGAAGGAAGGAAGGAAGGAAGGGAGGTAGGGATAAATAAAGTAAGAAGGAAGGAATGAAGGAGGGAAGGAAGGAAGGAAGGAAGGAAGGAAGAAGGAAGGAGGGATAAAAGCAAGCAAGGAAGGAAGGAAGAAAAAAGTAAGAAAGAAGGAAGGAAAGGAAATAATAAATTTAAGAAAGAGGAGAAGTAATGAAAGAAATAATGAATGAAGTCGGGAAGTAATGAAGGAAAGGCAGCAGGAAGGGAAATGAAAGAATGAAGGAGTAAGGATAAAAGGATAGAAAAGAAAGAAAGAAAGAATCTGATGCTGAACTCTTTTGTTCCTGACAGTTTAACTAAACATTTTCCTGAAGTTTCCTCTCTGACTCTCTGAGCTGAAGCATCAGTTTCCTCCTGTTTCCTTTAGTTCAGTCTCTGGTGTTTTAGAGTCAAATCTCTCTGAGTTAAAGACTCTGAGATATTTTCTGACTCCGTTGTCACCTGTGATTCTCTCTCAGAGGAGGAGACTCTGAACACAGGTGAACAAAGGTCAACTCACACAGGTGATGTCATCGTCTTCATGACTCAAACAGCTGATTCTGCAGGAGTCTGACGCTTAGTCGGCTTCTTAAATCAATCTGCTGTTTTCACTGAGAGGCTGGATCTGTTTCTATCGACTGTAACGTGACCGTGTGAAGAGTCTGAGGCTCAGAAACAGCAGAAAGTTTCAGCTCCTCGTCCTCGTGGTGAAAAGGAGATGAGCGAAGGCGGGGCGGCGGGAGGGAAGTGGGTCGTCTTCATTGGCTTAGCATTAGTGATGAGACATTAGCTTTAATGTGTGTGATGCCCTCAGATAACCCAGGACAGTGTGTAGGTGATTAATTATAGATTTATGATGTAATTACAGTCGTCGTACAGCAGCTGCAGCTCTGACACTCTCATCATCGTCTCTATTGTTTTCATCTGTTCACGCCTGCACACGGAGCTAAACTTCCTCACATCTCTGATATCTCACTTTATCTAGTTCATGCTGACGTGTCAGTGCCTGGATAAAACTTAACTATGCAACCATCAGTTCTCACTCTTGACATGATCGACATTATCCATAGGTGTTTCTTAATTGAAGATGTTAAAGAACTTTAAGCGTAATTTCTTCTCTCCAGATTTTCCAATCATATGACAGATGCTTAAAAACTTTCATCACTAAAACAAGCTCAACAACACCGTCCAACAAAGAGGAACAAATTATACAATCAATAGTCTCATCCAGAGGTGCACGATATTGGATTTTTGTCTGATATCTGATGTGCTCATATTTTGCAACTCATTCCTCCGATGGTTTTTTTTTTTTACATTCCTAATTACACTGATCATTGACTCTCTTCTGTACTGGAATTAACGTACAACAAGATGATTTTCTGTCAAAACCGACAGAAATATTGATGAGACCGACACTGACCTGCTGTTCTTCAGCTTCATTAATGTGATAATAACAAATTTTCAGTTCTTCCCGATGAATGAATGTTATAATTTCTGCCTCTAAATCTTCTCCAGATCCATTTGTGTCAGAAACCTGCAGAAACTGGAACATCAGTCCATCTTAGTTCAGTCAGAAAAAACAATGAACATTTATTTTAAGTCTCATTCACCTGAGAGAATTTAGTTGAACACATTTGTTAAGATTTAAGAAGAATTTTGCTTATTGTGCTTTGAAAGAGACAACCATGCTTCAAAGTTCAACTGAGAATCAACAATTGTTCAGTCGTTTATTGTAAATAAATTTGAGTGTCATCATCGTAGAAGGAGATTTTGTTCTATTTAGGGGAAGTTTACACAAGATTTTAGAGTAAAACACTTAAGTATCATTGTGTTTTACCCTCTAGTTTACACAGAAACAGTGTTTTAGTCGACCGAAAACACAAACTTTTGAACTTTCCGCCTCCAGAGTGTAATTTTTCTGAAACGCCGTTTCTACTGTTGCTGTGTAAATGACAAGCCGGCATTTTCAGTGACAACAACAGCGACCTAATGTTTCGTTCTTCTGCTGCTGAATCTACTGACTGACTTCTAAAAAATGTGAATTTATTGCACTTTTTCTGCAATCAGAGAAAAAGTTTTTAGTCTAAACTCCAGATGATCAGCTCACCTCTTCTTCAGGCTCTAAACCGTTGTCGTGGAAACGGCTCCTACAGTTATATCGCCACCTACAGGCCTGAAATGATACTGCAGCATTTTAAGTTCGTCTGTGTTGCTGTGTAAATGCTGCTTTTAAACATATTCTGTTGCTAAAATACTCTTTAGTGTTTCTAAAAACTGGATTAATCTGATTGTTGTGATTTTAACTCAGCCTGTAAAGTTTCCACTCACCGTTAACAAACCTGAGAGCAAAAAAAAACACGGTTAAATCCATGAAAAAGTCCGTGACAGCAGCAGAATGGAGTGTGAACTTCCTGTTCTGTAATAAGATCTCTGAAAACACTTTAAGCAGTCAAATAAATTCGGCCTGAATCAGCCACAGAATGAGTCTGGACGATGAGTTGGCTGCAGCTCAGGACGCGATAACTTCAAACCCTGGATGAGTCAGAAACTGAGGAAGCTTTCAGTTTGAATGTTTGCTGCGTGTTCACAGCCTTAAATATTAGCTCATTAGCAAAGCTCCATTAAATAAGGCAGGTATTGTTCTGTGAGTGTGTGTGTGTGTGTGTGTGTGTGTGTGTGTGTGTGTGTGAGCTGCAGAGAGAGAGCGAGTGTTTGGCTCCAGCGTTGAGCTGCAGCTTCATCAGAGCCTGAGTGCATTACCGGCTCCACTCAGAGCCTTTAATGAATCAACGCTGGCAACAGCCATCAATATGAAGAAGACACTGAATAATGTCTGTGGAGCAGACACTGGGCTCGTTACCTCCTCCTTTCTATAAGAGCTGATGGAGGAGGAGGAGGAGGAGGAGGAGGAGGGAGCTGCAGTGAAGGCTCTTTACCGCCTCCACCTCCAACACTCTCCTGGTTTAAAGAATCACTTTAATCAGGGCTGTTTGGTTGGAAATGGTTCAGTGTTAGGGGAAGCACATGTGGCCCTTTTCCACTGACCCGTCTCAGCTCTACTCTACTCTCCTCTTCTCGGTTTGTGTTGCGTTTCCATTAGCGCGGTACTACGCGTCAGACGCCAGTTTTTAGTACCTACTCTACCCTGGTTCTAAGAGAGTAAAGCTGATACTAAAAGGTGACGTGGACGGACTGCCGGTCACTCATTGGTCAGAGAATGTCGTCTCTGCAGCTTCTGACTCTGAACAAATCACTTACAAGAGGCAAAGGAATAAGTCAGCGACGGGTTTTTAATGACATTTAAACCTGACGGCACAGAACCAGACTGAATGAAGACAAAATACAGCCCTAAAATGCTCCTTCATGATTCCTAAAGAAGTTAAAAGTCCTTTTTAAACCAAAAAGAAGTTAACAGCAAAGATAGTTGGCTTTAAAGAGTCTTTTAAATTAAATCAAAGTTGGTCGGTGCAGGAGCGATCTGTCTGCCACGAGAGTCTTTAAGCACCAATCAGTCCATTAATCCACAGGGAACCAAAAAGGAAAACCAGTTCAAAGAAGAATGATTGATCAACAACAAATCTCTGCTATACCAGGCCCAAAAATCAAAAATTAAAGTGATCTCACTGGATCCAGGGAAGAGTTGATGTCAGGAAGCAGCTCCTTCGTTTTCCTCCGCGTGCAGCAGCACCAGGCTGTTGTTTACCTCCNGGAACATTGTGCCAAACATCTCCTTTAGAGCGGGCGGTGATGTAAGCACACAGGCTTTTAGGCTCGCTCCTGTGCAGCCAGGTAGAAGGACACGAGCTGCAGATCACACTGAGGTGAACACAATCTCTGCCTGGACTCTCAGCCTTCATAAATGATGCAGCAGGGTGAAGGAAAACATCTGTATTTCCCCAGAGCAACCAGGAATACCTTTTAGATCCCACTTTTAACGCGCAGCAGTTTAGAAAAGTCAGAGGAAGCAGAGGAAAAACATTTATTGCCAGGACAGCCTGAAAAATCCTCTTGACTGTTAAACTTTGACCTCAGAAACACTTAACTTCAAAACACACAAATCTAAAGTGAGCGGGTCAGAGCAGGAGGTCAGAGTCCAGACAGAAGCAGGAGGAAGAGAAATCCACATCCATTCACTCAAACGCAGCTTTATTTAACAGACTCTGAGAGAAACGAGGCCTCACATCTTCTTTAAAACAACCATTCTCAACCTTTCTGAGACGGGAACCTCTAATTTAACATGCACTGGTATCTGGGACCTCCAAGATTTATTCATTAAATATTCTTTTTTTTTTTTTTTTTGTNAAAAAAAAAAAAAAAAAAACCCAGATAAGATAATTAAATTAACAAGCAGTATTAAGGTTGTGATAGAAAATAAATAGACGACTGCGTAAGTAAATCGTAAGTTAGAAATGATTCAATAAATATTCTAAACAAACTCAACAATGGAGAGAAAAACAGCCTGTGGTTTATTTTTAACATTTATGTTGCCAAACCGAGAAAAGAACGAGTCAACATTTCTGTTTTTAGGTTTGTCCACACTGCAAAAACTGAAATCCAACCAAACATTTATGTCTTATTTTTAGTAAAAATTGTGTTTTTATTCTTAATATGAGCCACATTCAACTGACAAGTCCAGAAAAATGTCTTATTTCAAGTTTTACAAGGACAAAAATCTCGTCTGATTTGCTTAAAACAAGTTAAAGCATCACCCAATTTTGCTCATCAAGTTTCTGGAAACTTTTTTTTGGACTCCATTGGTAGAATTTTTCATTGTCTTGTTTCAAGCAAGTCAGACATCATTTTTGTCCCAAAATAACTTAAAATAAGACATTTTTTCAGGACTTGTCCGTTGAATGTGACTCATATTCAGAATAAAAAGACAATTTTTCCTCAAAAAAAAACAAAAACACTTGATTAGATTTCAGTTTTTGCAAAATTTGAACGCCTCATGTTCCCCTCATGATTGTTCAGGCCCCTCATGAACAATCGCTTATTTATTTAATTTTATTTACGTTTTTTTCAAATTATATCAAAAGCCAATTACCTCCATTTAAAGATATGAAAATAAAAATGAAAAACTAGCTTTGTTTTGATTTTTTTCACAGTAGTATTTCAAAAAATTTGAAATCTTAAAACTTATCTTTTTAAAAAAGCATTTGGCTAGTTGGCAGTACTGGGCTCTCTAATACTACCCTAGAAATCACTCTTAAAAGGGTTTTTAATGTGTTTTTTAATTGTTTTTAATTGTGTCTTACTCTGTAGCACTTTGGGATTGTCTAAATGTAAAGTGCAATACAAATAAAATGTATTATTATTATTATTATTATTATTATTATTAAATGTCAGGAAAAAGCTGTCCAGAAGGTCTTTGAGTTTTGCATGTGAATAAAGGTTTGACGGAGCTTTTCTCCTGCTCCTATGGGAGGGTCTGACCCCCCCTGATGACCTGTTTCACTCATAAAAACTCAAACTGTGAAAGTTGCACTGGGCCAACTTCAGGGTTAATTACGGCGCCGTGCCCGAGTGGCGGCGGAGGGTTCAGTAATTGCACTTCTATAGGAGAAGTGCAGCGCAGCACCCATAGGACTGATTTAGATCGCCCTGGATAGACGAGCGTATGCAAATCTCCCTGAGTACAGATTC
>RPOG01005827.1:3644-18327 GCA_008086565.1 Thalassoma bifasciatum
CCCCCCCCTCACCTCCTCCTCACCTTTCCCCTCTTTACCTCCTTCCTCCTTTTCCTCTCCTCTCTCCTTATTGGCTCTTTGATCGTCTTCTCTCTGATTCTCTCCTCAGTTTATGGAGCTGTAAACGAAATATCAGCTACTTATCAGCTGCTCGACCTAAATACACACACACACACACACACACACACACACACACACACACACAGATAGAGAAAGTGTGTGTGTGTGTGTGTGTGTGTGTGTGTGAGTGTGTGTGTGTGTGTGTGTGTGTGTGATAGCAGGATTATAAAAAGCAGAATGTGATTAAAATTAATCGTCTCCATTGTTCAGTTTGACTCGTTCGATTTTTCTGATTTTGCTCCTTTTCCTTCACTGACAAATACAATCAGTTAAAATCAGAATTAAAAAAGAAAAAAAATAAAATCAAACCATGACATCATCATTAACCTGAATAATTCTGTCTCAGTTTAGATATCAGATGAAATCACAGGAGGCTCAAACTCAAACTCTGGTATCAGACGAATAAATCTGAGTTATTTCATCTGTGAGGAGTGTTTTTAGATTTGCTGCCTGTCCCTTTAAATCCTTTGAATACTTTAAATCCTTTAGAAAGAAATAAGTGATCATTAAAATCTTGATGCTTTAAAACGTAAAGTTGTGAAAGTGGCTGCAGAACAGAAAGAAAAGCTGAGTCAGATCTTTGATGAGATTCAGAGCAATAATTTAAGATTGTTGATTCATCAGACATGGAGGAGTGTGTGTGTCAGTGTGTGTGAGTGTGTTTATAAGTGTGTGTGAGTGTGTGTATAAGTGTTGTGTTTATAAGTGTGTGTATGAGTGTTTATAAGTGTGTGTATAAGTGTGTGAGTGTGTAATTCCTGCTGCTGTGAAACTTTCAGATGATTTCGGCGACTTTAAACAGTTCTTGACGCTGTTTTCCTGATGATTTCCTGTGAAGTTCTTCCAGCGTCTGAACAGAAAGAAAACGTGGAGACGACGACGAGTTTTTAACCACGACTCATTAAAGTCAAAGTTCGTTAGAGTTTGTTAAAGTTCGTCAAAGTTCGTTAAAGTTTGTTAAAGTTCGTGCGGTGGAGTCAGATCAGCAGGAACAATCAGAGCTGTTTGATGGAGGAGGACGAGTCAGAAACACGTAAAAAATAAACTGATCCAAGAAGTTTCATCACTTTAAACATGAGTTAAATAAACATCAGTGTCTGACAGAGCAGAGCAATTTATCACAAATCAGATTAAACCTGAATCTGTCCTCTTACAATATTCTAATGTCAGACAGAAATATTTCTATAAATGTGTCAGAACATCAGCTTCAGTTTTTACAGTTTTCTGTTCTACACCAGAGTTACTCAACCACAGAGACAAACTGTTAAAAACTACCTTTACAAAAGAAACTATACAAGTGGAGAAAAGAGGAAAAAACTGCAAAGAGGAGAAATAAAAACAGAAGTTTGAGGGAGTAAGAATAGTCGAAAACCAGCAAAATTGATGTAAAGGGTTGAAAATTGAGAGAAAATGTTGAAAATAATAATAAAGCTGTCATGTATTTTCCAAAAGCTGAAAAAAAACAGTCACAGGAGCAAAAATGGCATCGAGTGAATAAAAATGATCGTACTTTTCAGATTCCTGAGAAAAAAACTCTTTTTCTTTCTCAAACTTATTTATTCACAGTTTTATTTGTTGATTCTGAAGCTTTTTTTAATACAAAGTCATTTATGTTTGTTTAATGACACAAAAGATGGAAAACATGAAAAGAATCACTAAATACATCATTACTGCAACAAAAGGAAAAATAACTGGTTAGATTAATCGACACACACACACACACACACACACACACACACACACACACACACACACACACACACACACACACACACACACACACACTGTGTGTGTGTGTGTGTGTGTGTGTGTGTGTGTGTGTGTGTGTGTGTGTGTGTGTGTGTGTGTGTGTGTGTGTGTGTGTGTGTGTGTGTGTGTTTTCTTCTCTGAGATGATACAAAAACTTAGAGAAACTTCTCTCAGATCTTCAGCGTTAAAGTTGTAAAACTCTCTGTGGGTTTTTTTTTTCTGCCTCAGGAAAATTCATCATCGTCCTCAGAGACGCTCGGTCACTTCACACTGAGTCACATCCTCACTCTTCCTCCTTTTCCTCCTCCTCCTTTTCCTCCTCTTCTTCTTCTTCTTCTTCTTCTTCTTCTTCTTCTTCTCTTTTTTCTGAACCTCGTGGCTGAAAACCTTAGTTTGTGTTTTCCTCAGATCACATTTCTGTGTTTGTAGAAAAAAACTTTAAGAACATTCAAAGGTTTGTCAGATGTTTAAATCCCAAACTTTTCTTCTTGATTCAAAAGGAAACTTTTAAGTTTTATTGGTTTAAGGATCAAATCTTCAGGGAGGAAAAAAGTTCATTAAAGTCATTAAAGTTTGTTTTTCTCTTTTCTGTGCGTTAAAGGGTTAAAGGTTTGATTCCTGAGATAATTCAGACTTTTAAATGAACAAACATCTGTTTATCTAAAGTTTGACAAACTTCCTCCACTTTTCCCAGAAATAAAGTTTGAAGTTTCCTGATCAAAGCTGCTGTTACAAACACAAAGAGTCAGACCAGGAATAAAAACAAGGAAAAATCAGAGAAGGGGTAAAAAAAGTTTATTGTATTAAGACTTTACTTTAATTTCAAGAAACTTGACAAGAATTTTTCCCAAACCAGACGTCGACTTTAAATATCTCTGAGGTAAATGTGGCTCATATTAAGTCCAAAAAGTCATGTTCTACTAAAAATAAACTTTTGGATTTCAGGTTTCTATGCAGTTTTCTGTAGTTTGTTGATCACATGACTCTGATTTACAGCGTTTGTTTACAAACGTTTGAACATGTTTGTGCTGTTGTTTGTTTGCTCCTCTTTACTAAAGTGAGGTCAGGATTTCTCCTTCTGTCGTTTCCTGTCGTCGTTTCCTGTCGCTGACTGATGAGTACGATTAACATGTGATGTCATGGTTGAGGCTTTAACGTAAAGAATGATCAAACAGAAAATCTTTAAACAAAAAGCATCAATGGATTCAATCTTTTCTTGTTGACTCTAAACAGGAAACAGTTCTTGATTCTCATCCTTGTTTACGACTTGTTAAAGTTTCCTGTTGGTTTCAGTGTCGAACTTTGTTGATGTGAGTCTCTTCACCTCTGATCCATCTGTTCAGAGGCCGTGGCGATGGTGTTGGCGTTGGCGTTGGTGTTGGCGTTGGTGATGGCGTTGGCGATGGCGTTGGTGTTGGCGTTGGTGTTGGCGTTGGCGATGGCGTTGGCGTTGGTGTTGAGCGGCGTGTTACTCTCCAGTTTCTGTCCGATGATGGAGGATTAAAAGTTCCTCAGCTGCTGCAGGTTTATTTCAGGTTTATTTCAGGTTTATTTCAGACTCTTAGATTAATCACAGACTTATTTCAGAGAGTGAGAGCGGCGGCGGCGGCGCTCTGACCTCCACAGGAAGCAGGACTCTGTTGGTCCCTGAGCGGATCCTTTCCCATGTTTGGACGCCGGAGGAAGCGTTGACTTCCTGTGAGGTCACAGGAGTGACGCACGTTGGTTTGTGAGTGAAGCTGCGTCCAGCTGCGATCGCCACCTCCAGCTGTTCCAGCTTCAGAGAGAAAGTGCTGCACTTTAGCGCGGTCTGAAAAAGAGCAAAGCCCCCTGGGAGTTTTCTTTGATGTGCTGTTTGACTAACGCGACCTTCCTCTCTGTTCCCGCCCTCAGTATGCCCTCCTCCTCCACACAAGCCTGGCTGACCTGTGGCTGAAGGGCCTGTAGCTGGAGAGTGAGCTGGACACCAGCGACTTCGACAGCGTCAACTGTCTCAGCGAGCTGCAGTGGTGCAACGACCAGGCGGCGGGGGCTTCGCCCGCCTCCATCCACTACAGCACCGCCGACGAGCTCTTCGAGGTGAGGGACGCCTGCAGCAACAGCAACAAACACAACAACAAACACAACAAACAACAACAACAACAACAATAACAACACAAACACAAACCCAGTTTCTAACAGACTCAGTTTCTGACCCTTTGACCCAGAGACACAAACTCGTCTCTGCTGTTTCTCTAAGTCCAGATTTATTTGTTCAGAGTTGAATCTGTGGATTTGGCTGAAGCTGCTTCACCTGGAAACTTGTCCAGGTGAAGCAGCTTCAAACATCTGTGACCTGAAACTTCCCCACACTGATCAGAAACCAGTTTCACACTTTTCACTTTATCAACAACATGATTCATGTTTTATTTCTGATGAAAACAGTTTTGGAGTCAGAGCTTTATGTATGTGTATATATATATATATATATATATATATATATATATATATATACATATATATATACTCCTGAATTTTTCTTTCAGGGTTGTTGTAGATTTTTACATAATATATTGTAGTTATTATTATTATTATTATTATTATTTCTATTATTTTGCGTCTCTTTTGTCTTTTTAATACGTCTTCTCTTATTCTTAGTGAACAGACAGAAATAATTTAACCCTCTGATGAATCATGAATTATCAAAACCAGTGTCTGGATTTTTCCTTTGAGTGTTTTTATTTGTCTTAAGGCATGAAAAAAAGTTTTCAATTTTTTTTCTTCAAATATTTGTAACAGAACATTCAACATAAAAAAAGAGTGAAATTAATGTAAACATAACTATTTTTTTGTTTGACTTCCTTTCTTCTTTTTTTTGGTAATTTCATGAATAATCTTTTTTTAATGCTTTGTGAAACATTTTAACTCTTTCATCCATTTTAATACTGAATAATTTATAGTTATTACGCTGTTTTACCCTCAAATGTTTGTCTATAACTTTTTTAAATATATATGTTTGGAAAAAGAATTTAAAACATTTTTTCAGGCTCTAAGAAGAATAAAAATATCCTGACACAGACAAATATGAATTTCCACCACATGAACCATTGAATTTAGGAGTAAATAACTTTAAACAGGTGTAACTGTAGTGACCACAGGGTAAATTGAACAGACAAACCTGTTTCTTAAAATTCTCTGAATCTCGTTAAACTTAAACTCGAGCTGTGATTGGCTCTGATGGTTTCTGAAGCTCCGCCCCTGTGTTTCTGCCCCCCCCTCAGATAGAAGAGGAGAACGCGGCGCTGCTGGCCGCTCTCACCGACAGTCTGGATGGGATGGTTGACGCTGAAGTGGGGGGGCTCTCGGTGTTCCCCGCCCTGGGGGAGGAGCCTGAGCAGGAGGAGGAGGAGGAGGAGACCCTCCCTCTGAACGCTGAGGAGTTCAGCCGCTCGCTGGGGGGCGACAGCGAGGACCCGTCTCTGGTAAGAGCTCACGTGATGGGGTCACATGGTCCAGAATGAGTCAGACTTTACCTGAGCTCAGGTGATTTATCAGAAACTGTTACAAACATCATTAAACTGAAGAACAACAGAAAAACATTTTCAGGACTTTTCCTGATAAAAGCTGGAAAATCCTCACTTCTGTGTTCTGAACAATTTAAAAAAATATTCTTATTGCTGTTTTTATTTCCTTTATTCTGATTTTTGTGATTATTTCCAGTTTCCATCTTCTCTGTTTTTAATCAAACTCATTTTGAACATGAACAGTTTCATTAATTACAGCACAACAACAACAACCCACTACCACTACAACTGGGACTGATTTTTACACATTTAAACACTTTTACCTTCTTTTTTAACACTTTTGGAACATTTTTGAGTCTTTCTCACTATTTTACAGGTTCACTAACAATTTTCTTACCATGTTTGTTGACTTTGGCCATTTTTCCCACTTTTCACTGTTTTTCATCACTTTTTTCGACCATTTTTGTCACTTTGTGAATTTTTGGAAACGTTTCAGTCAAAGCTGCTGTTTTTCTAAATCCATGAATTTGATGTGAACTTTAACTGAGCTGGTTCAGGTTTAAGGGTCAGGACTGTGTGTGTGTGTGTGTGTGTGTGTGTGTGTGTGTGTGTGTGTGTGTGTGTGTGTGTGTGTGTGTGTGTGTGTGTGTGTGTGTGTGTGTGTCCTCTTTCACACTGAGCTGTTGCTCTGAGGCCCTCAGTCTGTTTTTTTTTTNTAAAAAATTCAGAAAATAGTGAAAAAAAGTGACGGGAAAAACAGTGAAAAGTGGGAAAAAATTGCCAAAGTCAACAAAAAGCGCAAGAAAGTTTGAATTAAACTTGGAAAATTGTCAGTTTGTTGCAAAAAAATGTTTAAAAGTGTCAAAAAAGAAGTGATAAGTGACCAAACTGGGCAAAAACAACAAAAACTGGCAAGAAAATTGGGATTTAACCTGGAAAAATAGTAAAAGGTTGTCAAAAAAAAAAAAAAAAAGATCTAGAAGTGACCAAAAAAAGAGTTAAATTTGACCAAAATTGGCACAAACAACAAAAATTAGAAAGGAAATTGGGAGCTGAACTGAAAACTTGTGAAGAGGTAGCAAAAAAAAATGGTCTAAATGTTGCAAAAAAGAGTGAAAAGTGACCAAAATGCACATNCACTAACAATTTTCTTACCATGTTTGTTGACTTTGGCCATTTTTCCCACTTTTCACTGTTTTTCATCACTTTTTTCGACCATTTTTGTCACTTTGTGAATTTTTGGAAACGTTTCAGTCAAAGCTGCTGTTTTTCTAAATCCATGAATTTGATGTGAACTTTAACTGAGCTGGTTCAGGTTTAAGGGTCAGGACTGTGTGTGTGTGTGTGTGTGTGTGTGTGTGTGTGTGTGTGTGTGTGTGTGTGTGTGTGTGTGTGTGTGTGTGTGTGTGTGTGTGTGTGTGTGTGTGTGTGTGTGTGTGTGTGTGTGTGTGTGTGTGTGTGTGTGTGTGTGTGTGTGTGTGTGTGTGTGTGTGTGTGTGTGTGTGTGTGTGTGTCCTCTTTCACACTGAGCTGTTGCTCTGAGGCCCTCAGTCTGTTTTTTTTTTTATGTCTTCCTCTGAAGCAGACTTCCAGGAACTCTCCTTGTTTTTCTCTCTGTGTTTTTCTCTCCTTGTTTCTCTCTGTGTTTGTTATCAGCTGCTGTCTGCACCTGAACTCCGTCCCCCATAAACTTCGGTCTAATCACAGGAAGAACTGATCTGTGTTCAGTCTGATGCCGCTGCTCGCCGCTCGCTGAGGTTTCTCTGAAGCTGTTTGAGTGAAATAAAGAGTTTGATTTCAGTCTCGTGGAGTTAAACTCATCCTGCTTCCTTAGTTTGAGCTGTACCTGAGAGTTTGTGTCTCTGAGGGTTTGAGCTGAACACAGAGGAAGCTTTGTTCAAGGTCGTGACTCACGGCGTCCTGACGGCTGCAGACCTGCAGCCAGAATATTCACCGCTTCCTTTCAACGATCGCACACCATAATACACCGTAATACACCATAAAACAACCTAAAACACTGTTAAACACCATAATACACCATAACACACCGTAAAACAACCTAAAACACTGTAAAACACAGTTTAACACCATAATACACCATAAAAAACACCGTAACACACCATAAAACAACCTAAGACACAGTAAAACACAGTTAAACACCATAATACACCGTAACACACCGTAAAACAACCTAAAACACTGTTAAACACCATAATACACCATAACACACCGTAAAACAACCTAAAACACTGTAAAACACAGTTTAACACCATAATACACCATAAAAAACACCGTAACACACCATAAAACAACCTAAGACACAGTAAAACACAGTTAAACACCATAATACACCGTAACACACCGTAAAACTTCTGCTTCAGAAGTTTCTGTCTGTTTCAGAAGTTTCTGTCTGTTTCTGTCTAAGAGTTTTCAGAGAATCTCAGGACTTCTGTTTCTTCCTCTCGGTCTTATCGGAGGAAAATAGTCACAGGAAGCAACATTCCTGTCAAAGTGGTGGAAATGATGATGGCAGTAATGAGCTGAAGACTAAAGTGTGGCTCTGCAGTAGGAGGGTGAGTGGCTCTGCAGTAGGAGGGTGCGTGGCTCTGCAGTAGGAGGGTGAGTGGCTCTGCAGTAGGAGGGTGAGTGGCTCGGCAGTAGGAGGGTGAGTGGCTCGGCAGTAGGAGGGTGAGTGGCTCGGCAGTAGGAGGGTGAGTGGCTCGGCAGTAGGAGGGTGAGTGGCTCGGCAGTAGGAGGGTGCGTCGTTGGCAGTAGGAGGGTGCGTTGTTGGCAGTAGGAGGGTGCGTTGTTGGCAGTAGGAGGGTGCGTTGTTGGCAGTAGGAGGGTGCGTTGTTGGCAGTAGGAGGGTGCGTTGTTGGCAGTAGGAGGGTGCGTTGTTGGCAGTAGGAGGGTGCGTTGTTGGCAGTAGGAGGGTGCGTTGTTGGCAGTAGGAGGGTGCGTTGTTGGCAGTAGNTGTGTGTGTGTGTGTGTGAGGGGGGGGTGCCTGATGGTGTTGGGGGGGTTCAGTCTTTCACACAGACTCAAACCTTCAGGATCCTCTTCATCGCCTCAATGGGGCGTTAGAGCGGCGTCATCAGGACGAGCGTCATCACGCCGTCCTCGCCAAGTCAGCTGACGAGCTGCACTGACTGAACAGCGCCCCCCCACCCCCACCCCTATCTGCCCCCCCCTCGCTTGTTTGACCTGGATAGTTTTTCCTGGTTACAGCCGACGTTTCCTCTTCATTAAAACACGACAGCGAGGAACAAAGAGGAAGCTGTGAATAAAAGCTTTTATCTGAGCCTGCACTGCAAAAACACAGCTGCAAAAAAACAAGAAAAACCTGAGAAATTTATCTGAAAATGAGCAAACTAATCTGCAAACAGAAGAAGAAAGAAATTATATTATCAAGATTTCCCAAAACAAGTAAAAATCTCTGACCTCACTGATTCAGAAAAACCTTAAAATTAGTGAATTCTCACTGAGAACAAGTGAATTTTTCTTCACACAAATACAAAATATTGATTTCTCAATATGCTGAAAAAAGAGTTTTTGCAGTGTAGTGTCGTTGTTAAACGTCCAGAAAACTTCATGAAAAACTTTCTTTGGATGTTTCTGTTTCTCTGAGTTGTGAACTTTGTAGCTGGTTGGTTTTGTTAAAAAACTTCTTCCTCTGCAGAAACGTTTTCTGTCACATGGAGCCAAAGCTGCTCCTCAGATGTGGGTCAGGGTTAAAGGTCAGGAGGAGGTGGGTGGGGGGGGGGGTCCAGCAGGTCCAGGTGTATTTTTAGATCTGCTGCCGTCAGAGCGAACACAGGATAAACTTACAGAGGTAACTGCCGCGCTCAGAATAAGTCCAGGACATCATGTGACGTCTGAAAGTTTCAGTCTGAGTTTACAAACAGGATTTGGTTGAAGTCGGGAAATTGTGTAAAATGTGACTAAAAACAAAATACAATGATTTGAAAATCCTTTTTAATCTATATTCAATTGAATACACGACAAAGACAACATATTTAATGCTCAAACTCATAAACTTTATTTTATTTTTCAAATAGTAATTAACTTATAATTTCATGGCAGCTACACGTGCAGTAGAAGTTGGGAAAGAGCAAGTTCACCACTTTTTACCGAAGTTTACCACTTTATTATATTACCTTTTATACCCAATCATGACACTCACCTGTTTAAATCAACCTGTTCACCTGTGAATGATCCAAACAGATGTTTTTGCAGCATCAGCAACTTTAACAGACTTTAGTTCAACCTGAACAAGATTTTTAGGAAGTAACAGACATCAGAGTTTTTATTCATGTTTTACACATCGTCAGCTTCACTGGAGTGAGCTTTGTAAATGTTTGTAGATGTTTTTATGAATTTGGCTGCGTTTACAGAGAAACCGTCTTTTTTCTCACTGGTTCAGTTTCATTGAGGATTATTTCAGCAGATTTCTGATCGTCAGAGCTGAGTGAGTTTTTCTGAGCCCTTAAATCTGAAACCTGCTTCCATGTGGAGGGTTATGGCGGCGGCGAACATCGTCCTCCTGCTCCGCTCACATCTGTATTTTCCACATCGTCTCCTGAGCTTAACGGGGATTTTCTCTGTAAGCTGATCTCTATCAGCTGATCATCATGAAGCTACGCACGGACGGATGGATGGATGAGCAGATGGAGGAACAATGAAAGGATGGAGCAGGAGGAGGAGAAGAAGAAGAAGGATGGATGTGAGCGCAGAGATAAGAGTGGAGGAGACGTGTGGATGTAAAGCTGCTCAGATAAAAGATGGAAAGATGAATAAAAGCAGGAAACGAGGGTTTAAGGGGAAAGATCCACAGAGAGGGGGAGGAAGAGGAAGATGGCGAGGAAGATGGCGAGGAAGATGGCGAGGAAAACTGTGATGAGCCGAAGAAAACCAGGAGAAACGTGAACGTGTCTGAACCAGCTCAAAAATACCTGAACTGTGATTTATTCTGTGATTATTTTCAGTTTCCACACAAACAAAAAGTCAAACCTCATTAAAAAGAAACTTATTCAATTAATAAATTCAGAATAAATAACTTTAGAAATGAAGAGAAACTTAAATTTGATATTATTGTTTATTTCAGTGTTTTTGATCACGGGTGAGATGTCCACTTAAAAGAAACGTCCTAAAAAAGATTTTTATGGTTAATTTCACAGATTTAGTGTCTTTGCTGTCCTCTAACCACTTTCTCTCTTTCTTTCTCCTCTTTTCTCTTTTCTCCTCTTTTCTCCTCCTTTCTCCTCTTTTCTCCTCTTTCCTCCTCTTTTCTCCTCGTAGCTGAAGAAACTCCTGCTGACTCCTCCTAACGTTCCCTCGAGCATCGACGCTCACAAAGACAGAGTTCATCGCTACGGCAACAGAAACCTGCACCTACGGCCGGTTCGACCTCTGAGCAAGGTAAACCTGAGAAACTTTATTAAAGTTTTATAAAAGTTTCTGATAAAACTCATTATTTATAAAAGTTTAGTCCTGTTTCTGTTTAACTCTATTTATAAAAGTTTCTGTTAAACCTCTGTTATTTATAAAAGTTTTTTAAAGGTTGGATAGTTAGTTTTATAAAGTTGAACTTGTTTATTTCCTGGTTAATTTCGTGGTCGAGCGTCAGGAGGAAACTCTTCCTAAACGTAAACCTGCTCTGACGAGTTTCCGCTCTGATCGCTGTCGTCTTTTTTCTCTGACGTCTTCGTTCCTCCCTCTCTCCGCAGAGCGACCTTCCTCAGGAGCGAAAGCCGCGAGCGGTGCGCCCGGCGGGTCGCCTGTGCACGGAGCTCCACCGCCACCTGACCACGGCGCAGGACTCGGAGGACGCCCCCGCCCCCGACACAGAGGAGGAGGAGGAGGAGGAGGAGGAGGACGAGGACAGTGAGTCTGAGGAGGATGACGAGGAAGAGGAGGAGGAGTCTTCCAGCAGCGAGGTGGAGGGCGTGGCGGCGGCGGCGGCGCCCGTGGAGCCGGCGAAGCCTCAGTTCAGCTCGGAGAAGGAGCTGCAGTCGGTGGTGGAGCTGATCACCTACATGCACACCTACTGTCTGCCCAGCAGGAAGCAGCAGGGCTGGGAGCGCCGAGACGCCGCGCGGCCCCGCACACGCCCGGACGCCACGCGCCCCGCCAACGCCAACAACTCACACTGCAGAGTGGTCCTGGTGGCCGCTCCCGGCGCCTCGACGGGCGGCGGCGCCCCGAAGAGGCTCCCGTTTGCGAGGAGGAGGGAGGCGAAGGCGAACTCGCTCCTGCGCGAGCTCCTGCAGCAGAGCAGCTCCTACGACGTGAGCAAACCTTACAGACTGAGCAGCCCGCCGTACGCACACAGCCCGCACAGGGGCGGAGCCTCCTCTGCCCCGCCCAAACCAGCCCCCTCCCCCACCGCCCCCAAACCTGAACCCTGCAAAGACTCCTCCTCCCCTGAGAGGGGAACCTCTGAGCGCGCTCAGATCCCAGAGGAGGCGCCCGAGGACGGCGGCTCCTTCTCCGTACGACGCTCGCGGCGCCTGGCGTCCTTCCCCAGCCGCTTCGCCAAGAGACTGCGGCCTGGACGGGGGAGGGAAGGCGAGGGGAGGGACAGGGAGGAGAGGGAGGAGGGGCGAGTCAAACTCCTGCCCACCCAAGCGGGAGGCGCCGTCACCATGGAGACGGAGCCGCTGACGTCAGGAGACAGCGGCGCCGGCGCCACGGAGACGAACAAACCCTGCTGCCATAACGGTGAGCGCCGCGGAGTTTGGTGTTTATCCTAAAGTGTTTTGAGTATTTTAGTATCTGAGCAGTTTGATTTTTAGTTTAATATTTTAGTGTTTTAAAATTTTAAACATCAGACTTAATTTACTGAACTTTGAGCCGTTTCTGTCTTTCTCTCATTTTTACTTTGTTTACTTTATTAACTTAATTTACTTTATTTACATTATTTACTTTATTATTTACTTTATGTACATTATTTACTTTATTAAGATTATTTACATATTTATATTATTTACTTTATTTACTTTTTTTACATTAATTACTGTTTTTACATTTTTAACACTATTTTCATTATTTACTTTATTTACATTATTTACTTAATTTACTTTGTTTACATTATTTACTTTATTTACTTTATTAACTTTATTTACTTTATTTACATTATTTACTTTATTATTTACTTTATGTACATTATTTACTTTATTTACTTTATTAACTTTATTTACTTTATTTACATTATTTACTTTATTATTTACTTTATGTACATTATTTACTTTATTAAGATTATTTACATATTTATATTATTTACTTTATTTACTTTTTTTACATTAATTACTGTTTTTACATTTTTAACACTATTTTCATTATTTACTTTATTTACATTATTTACTTAATTTACTTTGTTTACATTATTTACTTTATTTACTTTATTAACTTTATTTACGGCTCCATGTGCCTGTAAGGCAGCGTCTCTGGCGTGTTGTTTTTGGTGTGTTGCCTCCATGTTTTGACGTTTTCTTGTCTCCGTCCTCAGAAAAGCGAGCCTGCCTGTGTTTGCCTCTCCACCATAAATCCACAGGGTGAGTTTTCCTCTGCAGGACGAAGCTGCAGCGTTTCTGTTACAGAGCGTTTGTGTTACAGGTCGTTTCTGTTACAGGTGCAGAGCTCGTTAAAGCTCGTTAAAGCTCGTTAAACCTTGTTCCCGTCAGCAGAGAAGCAGCTGTTTGATTCTGCTGAAGCTTCGTTTTCTTCTCCCCTGGAATTATGGGATTTTTGACCACAGGGTCTGAATTTACCTCTGAAGTAACAAAGTTACCTCTGAATAATCAGGGTTATAAATCCACGTTAATCTAGTTTTTGTGGAGTTATTTTTGCTGAAAGGCTTTTCTTGTTTCCTTGCTGCCCTCTGCTGGTGTGGTGGTGTATTGCAGCTGTTTTTATTCCTTCTCTTTATGTGGTTTTCTTTACGTCTGTCAGGTCTTTGAGCGAACGTTGGTGATTTTTCTGAGGATGTTTGCTTCCTTTATTCCTCTTTCTGATTCTTGATTTCACTCAGATTTTCTGAGGTTCATGTGTTCGACGTCTCTTTCTCTGAAAACAGAGTTTTTCTTTGTTACTGCTCCGTCTCAGGGTTTTTTCGGGGATTTTCACGCTGGTAGAAATTGGCGAAGCTCCAGTTGTTGTGATGTAAACTCCCAATAAGAGCGTAGAAAATTCCTCTTCCATCAGTGAACAGTTTATTTAGGAGCAGAGAGCGAGAGAGCGAGTCCATTACGCAGCCGAGGATTGTTTCAGCTCAACTAAAGCCTGTAAACATGAAAATTACCGCACTAATCACCTTTAGGCAGCTGTTTGTCAAAATTCAGCTCTAATTAATTCAATCCTGTTTCCGTTATTGTGTTATTAAATCATGCAACGCTGCACAGTCTGGCTCTCAGCCACCGTTTAGAAATATTTACTTCTGCTGTCGACCAGAGACCAGAGACCAGAGACAGTTCAGAGCTGAAACAGCTGATGGTGAAAAGATGAGGAACATCAAACTGACTGATCAAAAATTCATGGAGAAGTTTTTAACACTAACAGAAGTTTTCCTGCTTGAATCCATTGACTGTATATAGAATAAACAGCGTGGCTCCTCCTGTCATCGTTCTACGATTTTGAAGCCAAAAAACCCGTTTCTCTAGCCGCCATTGTGCAGCCAGAGTCTGAGCAGTAGAGAATTTCAGGTGGAGCCAAGTAAAAAAGAGAAATAAAAATATTTATTTCTTCTTCTTCAGAAGGTTTAGTCTCCTTTTGGCTCTTTCCTGAAGTTTCTTATATCCCCGATAAAAACTACTCATGAACGGCAGCTGTCAACTATCGCAAAACGAAACTTATATCACGGTTTTTAACGTCCAATAACTAATGAGAAACTAACTTCTCAGAAAAAAAACACCTGAGCACCATGCAGAAAAATGTGTTCACTAGTCGAGTTAAACTTGTCCAGGTTAAAGCAGCGTCTCATGAAACTAGTCCAGGTTAAAGCAGCGTCTCATGAAACTAGTCCAGGTTAAAGCAGCGTCTCATGAAACTAGTCCAGGTTAAAGCAGCGTCTCATGAAACTAGTCCAGGTTAAAGCAGCGTCTCATGAAACTAGTCCAGGTTAAAGCAGCGACTCATGAAACTAGTCCAGGTTAAAGCAGCGTCTCATGAAACTAGTCCAGGTTAAAGCAGCGTCTCATGAAACTAGTCCAGGTTAAAGCAGCGTCTCATGAAACTAGTCCAGGTTAAAGCAGCGTCTCATGAAACTAGTCCAGGTTAAAGCAGCGTCTCATGAAAGTGGACCAGGTTCGAGCAGC
>RPOG01005828.1:0-16527 GCA_008086565.1 Thalassoma bifasciatum
GAAGCTGTGCAGACTAACATCAGTCTCCTTGTTTCCTTTGGACTGAAAAGTGCACCCAAAAGCAGCCACATGTGGCATTATTATGTTTTTTTCCCTCCTCAAACCTCGTGACTTACGGCGACTAGTAGTGAGGAAACGGCCAAATCCAGATGCTCAGCACCAAGCAACCAATCTACGTCATCAACCCAGAATGCATTGCTGCAGTAAAACAATGGCTGCGCCCGAAGGATAGAAACTGTGTTTTAAACTGTATTTTTTTAAAAGAAAAACCAATTAGTTATGTCTTTTAACAACAAATTCTAGTTTGAGACAAACATTTAAGCAGATTCGTGCCTGTTAGTCCTTACAGTCGGGGTTCCCTTTAAGTGCACTCAGGCTTTGATACTGAATGTGTGTGTGTGTGTGTGTTTTGGTCCTGCTTCAACATTGGACATAACAATTATTCAGCTTTGCCTGTTTGCGGAAAAAATCCTCAACTTTGGTCACAGCCTTTGAGATTATAAAAATCTTTCAATAACTTTTCAGTAATCGATGTGTCTTGTAAACATACACATTTTTTTGAAGATGAACGAGAAAAAAAAGAAAACAAAACTGTGGGACTAGTTTGTTGAAATACATTCGCAAAAATGGTCAAAATCTGACCTTTAACTCAAATTTCTTGACTTCCTGTTTGGAGTCCACTATGGTCGTAAGAGACTTTCTTTTCAGACCTTGGTTATTATGGTTATGCACAAAAATTATCAGGGTTGTGGCTCTAAGCAGCTGGGTTGGCTGAGTTTTTAGTGGTTAGGGGGCGCTGTGGAGCACCTACTGACACGAAAACAATGCAGTCATAAAATTTCTTGCGCGGCTGATGGTTTGGCTCTGTCGTCATCGTCGCGCTCGGGCCCTAAAAATCAGTCCAGGGATTTTTCTCTGCGCGTAATTTTGACCTGAGGACAACAGGAGAGCGAACTCACGATTAACCGCTGAGGCCAGGACGAGGGCGACCTTTGACCTCTGCACCCTTCACAATAAAACAACGTCAGAAAGTAAAGCAGCGTCCTCTCGTTTGCTCGACGAGTCAGTAACGAGGAGTTCAGTGACATCAACAGGTGCGTGCAAAAATCATGACAAATACCCAGAATCCTCTTTGGCTCTCTCACTAACATTTGGTCTTAGGTAAACCTTCTTCGCTGAAACCACAGCGTCAAAAAGTGGAATGGTCGTAATAAAAGTCGCCATTATTTGGTCCCCTCAGCCGTCGTCGGGTATTTGTCGCGATCTTCGAGGGTTCGTTTGTTTTTGTTCACTCTGTAACAGTTTGACAGTGGGAGGGAGTGAAGGCACAGCTGACTGGACGTCCGGTCGCACAGTCACTCAGTCTGGAGGTGGAATAAATAATAAAACGTTAAAGGAGGAGGAGGAGGAGGACGCCGTGGTGTTTGTTCGTACTGCTGCAGGACACTTCCTGTCTGCTTTAAGACATTTTGGTAAAGAGCAGAGGATCCAGACCGAGCAGCTCTTCGTCCTCACTCAGGAGTTTTTCTGTCTCAGTGTTCGTCTCTGTCGCTGAGACACACGGGTGAGATTTGGCAGCTGGTAGATTTTGGTTCTCAGAGGAGGAAAAGGGGGGAGGGGCCTGCGGGTCACCAGTAGAAGGAGCGGGACAGGAAGTTGGTGGCGGCGCCGAGCCAGCCGGCCCCCTCCTGACCGGATCCCACCCGGCTCACCGCCTTGTCGGGCTCCTGAGACGGGCTCTCGTCCTCGGGGAGGTAATCAGGCAGGTTCACGTTCTGCTCCACCACCACCGAGCCGTCCTCCACGAACGGGATCAAAACCTGGAGACGAGATCGGAAACTTTCACACGTTTCCACAGAGAGAGAAAGAAACAAGCCGACAGGAACGCAACGGCCAAAGTTCAGGTGCGAACCAGAGCCAATAGCAGCGAACGCCCAATCAGGTGTTGATACATTTCGCTGCTGAAAACAGTCGGAATTTGCATAACACACCCTGTAATTATTCACACATTACAGAAAAAAAAGAACGCCTCTGTGCCGGAGATTTATGTTGTTTGGCAGCAGGAAAAGTGGCGTTAACCTCTTAGTTCCCACTGATTTGCCGGGGAGCCGTTTGCCATTCTTCTGACGTCATCAAAGTATAAATAGTAACGCCTGGTTTTGTTTGTGCGAAGTCGTCAGACCAGATTAGGGCTGAACGATTTATCGTTTTCTGATCGAAATCGTGATTTCAAACATGGTGATCATGTGATCGTTAAAGCTGTGATTTTTTTTTCTCCTGACTGACCCAGGATCTGTTATATCAGCTGTTTCACACACACCTGTCTTTGAGTGTGAGACTGAGATTGTTGAATTTTGTTTTTAATTGTTTTGTATTTTATTCATTTAACTTGACACAATTAAGAATATTTTACACTACATCATTTTTAAAAGTCAAGATTCAAAGATAGCTCTTTTTGTTCTTCAGTTTTTATAACTAAAAATACAATTTTAAAAGCCCGGTTTAGAAAAAGCAGGAATAAGTGTTAGACTCAGGGTTTTGAAAGAAGTCAAAATTCGACTATTTATCTAAAAATCTTATTTTTAATTTTTTTTTGCCTTTTATCCTATAATTTTGTGTTTATGTTGGAAAATTTTGACTTAAATCTTAGAATTTTGACTTTTTATATCCAAATTTCAACTTTTTATCTCAAACATTGCCTTTATTTCAAAACTTAGACTTTAGTCATCTTAAAATTTTAACCTTAAATGAGAAAGTTTGGACTTTTTTCACATAATGTTAAATTAATTTCTTAAAATCTGACGGTTATTGACTTTTTGTCTCAGAATTTTGTCTTTATTTCTCAAAATTTCCACTTTTCAGACCTTCAGTTTTTATTTTCATCCTCACATTAGAGTAAAAGCTTTTGATGTTTCAATCGTTTGATATATATTTTTTGTCATGTTTGTAAATGTTACTGTACATTGTGAAAACTTCACTAAAGTTTGATTTAAAGAAAATTGTGAATCGAATTGAAATTGATATATCTGCCAAAAAAAAAATCGCAATTATATTTTTTTCAAAAATGAGAATGCATCTGCTGGTGTTTTGTCACCTGAGACTAAAAACTCTCTAACTCCTACAAAGTTTTACCTAAAAAGCTCAAATTTCACCCAGATGTAGATGAGAAGATGTAGAAGTGACGTGGTGGATGTTTTATGTCTGACATGAAGCATCTTGGAGTTAATTTATCTTGATGTGATCTTTAGCCTCATATAAAACATGACATTTTCTGAAACTAGAGACTTTAATCTTTCGAATGAGGTGTCACCAATGAATTTTGACCTTATGGTTCTTCGGTTATAAGCTCTGAAACACTGCATGGTAAATAAGCTAGAGTTGGGTGGATGTTAAGGGGTTAAAAAGTTAGAAAAACTGTCACAAAGAAAACTAAAGTAGAGTTTAAACATGTCACTTTCACATCCTTCATTTGTGCTTTAATGATTAATTCATGGTGTCTTTCCCAAGTGTCATTAATTTTTACTGTTCAGGCCCAAAAACGAGCAAAGATCGCTGCTCAAATTTGTGTCAGCACTAGGAAAACGTCTCTTGTGCGTACCCCCATTTTTTTGGGTCTTGGTTGGTTTGATAAATCAGGGCCAATCAGACGACAAACTGGACATGAAACCATCACTCACCTCTTCTCCGTTCTCTCCTTTTACCACCTGCTGAGCCGTCATCACCTGAGTGGACGCGATCGCAGACGCCAGAGCCTGCGGAGAAACCACGATCATTGTCAAATTTAAACATTAAATATATGAAGATAAAGAAGAATCAAAGCAGCTTCAACTGAACGATCAGCAGAAAAACTCAAACTGGGGTCCCGAACACGGAAAAGCTTAAACCAGTGGTTCCCAACCTTTTTCAAATCAGGGCCCACTTTTAAAGCTCAAAAATGTTTGAGGCCCTTTCAACCCAATAAGTTCGGCTGCTATATACGTTTTTTTTTTTAGAGCCCCATTTGTAACAATGACCCAAAACGTAATAAAAAAATGTAATAAAACCCAAAATGTGATATCTGGTCAATAATGTAACACGTTAAGCCAAAACGTGATAACTTCTTGCCCACAATATGAAAACTTGTTACATTCTGTTGCAGTTATTATATTTTGGGTTTTATTTTAATCTTTTTTGTTCGTTTTTAGGCTCAGCACTTCGGTTACAGTTGTGACAATTTTTGCAAATTTGGTATTTATTACAATTTTTTTTATTACATTTCAGGTTGTTGTTATTTTTCAGGTCATGCTACCTATAGATGCCTTCTTAGGGGACTTTTTTTCATATATTTAAATCTAAAGTGTTTTAATTTCCTTTAAAACCTGACCGAGCGTAACGTTTTAAATGTTATTGTTCGTATTTGTATCATAATTTTTCTATTTGTACCTTGTATCTTTATAAAATTACACTCCAATAAAACACTTTTTTGGAAATGATTCCGCAGCCCGCTTGCTATACCTTCGCGGCCCACCAGGGGGCCACGACCCACAGGTTGGGAATCGCTGGCTTAAACTATCTTCAGTCTGTTTGATGTTTTTCTGACCTTAAAAAGCAGATAATAGGTTAAATTCTGATTTAACTAATCTGTCTGATATTGGCTGTGACAGGAGCAGAAAATGAGCCTGAAACAGCTTCAGGGTTAAACTAAGAAATGTGAAAGCTTAAACTGTGCAGAGGTGAAGTTCTCTGACCTCGGCCTTCAGGTCTGAGCGGATCCTGACGATGCATCTTTTCACCGTCATCTGGAAAGTGAAGCTGATGACTCCTCTGATCTTAAGCAGAGCCTCTTCACACAGACTCCTCCGACTCTGGAGAAAGAGCAGAAACAAACTTCAGACAGAAACAAACTTTAGTCATAGGACGTTTCGAGCTCGTGCGTCATTTCTTCTTTTTGTTTGTTGTTGAGTTTAAGGGAATTTAAAGTTCAGGGTTTAACTCTGCGGGTAAATTCAGGATCAGGTTTTTAACAGGGACTGAAGAGGAGGAGGAGCTTCCACAGGGGGGCGCCAGAGTGTAATTAACAGTTTTTCTTAGTAAATTCAATGTGAAACCTCACGTCAGGGATTAACGGACTTAAGCCTCAGCAGGACCTGGAAAAACTGCTCCATGATGATCAGGTACAGGTGTGTTTTCTGTGTCAGAGCCAAAGCATTCAGATATCTGAAACTGTCTGGTTAAAACATCTGAAAACATTATTTTAAAACCCATGTGAAATACCTGACCCCTCACTGTAACCTTTGGGTAAAAACTCTGAAACTTTATTTTTTTTAACAGTTTATTGTTGCTGTTTTACTTCTGAACGGCATTTTTTTTTTTTTGCGAACAATATTTTTATTGAGTGTTCAATTTACTTTCAAAGTATACAGACCCCTCGCACTCCAAAAACGGAAAAGAAGAAACATCAAGGACAGCAAGTTGTTCAGATTATCCTTCCTATTTGGTCTGTATAAAATCAGAAAACACAGATTATACGACCAATAAATATAAAGACTAAATAAAATGAAAAAAGGAAGAAACCAAAACAAACAGAAACAATAAGAAGATGGAAACGACAACAATTACAGCATTAGTTTCTCAACGGCCTTTTTTCGTGACTCTTGGATCGTGAGTCTGTGGGTGTAGATTTCTAGATATGGGTCAATGAGGTGACGTCCCCTTTTTTGTGTCTGAGTGCAATATTTCCTTCCATCGTGAATTGGGTATTTCATCACATGTATTTCTTTATTCTATGAAACCTGTGTTATTTGAACACATCTTTAAACTATTAAAATATAACATGTTTTTTTGTGTTTTGGTTCCTCAAACCCCCAAAATGTCAGGTGGTGCAACCGTCCTGACAAGTATCCACAGTAATTAAACTCTAAAAATTGAATGTCAGTTATTGTAAATGGAAATTAAAAATACAGTGGCATTATTTTATGCTTGAAGCTTTTTAAGTAAAACATTCTTTGCAAATAAAAAGAATTTTAAAGCTGTTGAGAAATGTAAAAAACTTTAGTCCCGTAATTTTCACCTTGTCAAATGTCAGGGTGGTGCAACCGTAACATTAGACTTTTATTTTAAAGTGAAGAGAATAAAACAGGAAACAGGAAACTGCATCAGCCANAAAAGGTTTTTTCACTTCATTGGTGACTGGAACAATTTCCATGTCAGGTGGAACAACCAATGTAATAATGTGAAATGTTATTTTAACATCAAATTATTTATCTTATTCACAAATAAAAGAAATGAAACACACAAAATGAAAATGTATGAGTCACTACAGACACTTGAGAGATACTTGCCAATAATTTCACACAGAAAAAATAACAGGAACATATAAATATATTTTCATATATTTGGTTGCACCACCTGACATTTTTGGGTGCTCAAATTAAAAATACTAAAAAATAATGAACCTAAAAACTTTGAAATGTTGGTCAACTACTGAAATCTGTTAGAAAACATAATTCTTCTCTCAGAAATATGTTTTTATCCATTTTCAAAGAACTTTTTAAAAATACGTTTTTAGACCCTCTTTAAGTCATTGACCCATATGTTGAAATGTTTTTAAGTGGTGAAAGAAGCAGGGACAGAAGCTGTCGTGGATCGCCATGGGAACCTGGGAAACGCCTCGTGTCGCGGTTCAGGACTCACCGAGTCGTCCAGACCCTCGATGTGGAGGATGACGGTCTTGGCTCTCTTGTTGCTGGAGCCCAGGAAAAACTGGGCTTTACGGCGGCTGCTGACCGTCTCCTCGGCGGGCTCAGATTCGGCGCCGCTGGACGCCTGCAGGAGCTCGTAGATCTCTGACGCCAGGAGCTTGGTCTCCCCCGGGGTCGTGGATCTGGACAAGGTGAGAGAACAGAGCCAGTTTCATTAAAGCTTTCTAAAGATACACTTCTGTTTGAGTTAAGACTAGAAAGAGCAGAGGAAGACTTTTTCTAGATCTCAGACAACACTGATGTCACAGACTTGAGTATTGAGTTTCCTCCAGGCCTGAATGAGGCTCAGAGACTAAAGTTTAAAGTTTATATGAGTCAAACTTCCCCGGTTCTGACCCACCACGGAAACTTTGTTTACGATTAGAGATGGAGATGGTTAATTATCATTGATACTGATCCCCTTCTTGATTCTCCTCAACAATTTCAGTCCTTATCGACACCACGATCTAAGGCTGAACGATTTTAGAAAAAGATCTAATTGCGATTTTTCTGGCAGATACAGCAATTTCACTTGGATTCACGATTTTCTTTAAATCAAACTTTAGTGAAGTTTTAACAATGTACAGTAACATTTACAAACTTGACAGAAAATTACATTGAAACATCTAAAGCTTTTACTCTAATGCAAGGACAAAAATGAAAACTGAAGGTGAGATTTGTTTCAAACTTTTAACTAAAAGGTCAATATTTTCATATAAAAAGTTAAAAAAAATTAGAAATTAAGACAATTCTGAGACAAAAAGTCAAGATTTTGAGATGAAACTTCTTAAGTTTAAGAAATCAGTTTAACATAATGTGGAAAAAGTCCAAACTTTCTCATTTAAGGTCAAAATTTTAAGTCTAAGATAAAAAGTCTACGTTTTGAAATAAACACATTTGAAATAAAAAGTTGAAATTTTGATATAAAAAGTCAAAATTATGAGAAATAGATTCAGAGGCATAAAAATAAAAAGAAGATTTTTCGAGAAGTTGACGAATTTTGACTCTTCTCAAAACCAAACAGTCATTCCTGCTTTTTCTAAGCCGGACTTTTTAAATTGTATTTTTAGATTCGAAAACTGAAGAACAGAAACTGTCAGATGATTCGGTTTCTTAATTTTAATGATTTCTATGTCATAAATGTTGTTTTACACAAACCTCTGCCGTCATAAACATGAGTTGGTGAAAATGGGCTTGGGTTAATGTTGTTTTCACACCAGGATGAATCTAAAATCTGTGAGTGAAAAGTTTAAAGAATATAACTCAAGTTTCTATGAACTCTTCACTATGAACACGAATTCAGTTTTACGGGTAAGAATCGAAAAGTGCTGAAATGACATCGCTGAGGTCACGGTCAGGTCGCAGGGAAAGTAATCAATCCATGATTCCTCCGTCTCATTTATGGACACGTCTTTTTGACAGATCTTGAACCATAAACATGCAGCTCACGGAGGAAAAACTCACTTCTGCATAACGTTCTGGAGGCTCAACATCATCCCCAGCTCCCCCTTCAGCTTCTCCCTGTTGGCTCGACATTCTGCCAGGTAACGGATCGCCTGAGACCAGAACCACAACCACGGCAGGACGACAGAGAGAGAGAGAGAGAGAGAGAGAGAGAGAGAGAGAGAGAGAGAGAGAGAGAGGGGTGAGGGAGGAGACACATTTTCTGAAGCTAAATCAGAAACTCTGATGTGGAAGCAGAAAATGATCAGTGTTATTTTTAGGAGCATGTTTTACTCCTGTGTGTCAGTCTCAATATAAAAACCCACCAGATGAACAAAAATCTGTCTCAGTTTTAGAGAAAGATCTGATACAAGCTTAGAAAAGTTTCCGTTTTTACTGATGAGGCGTCGAGCTTAATTTAAACTCTCTGTGCCCCCGAGTCAGACGTAAATAAAGTTGGAGAGTTTGTACCGTTTGTTGACACTGAAGACAAACATTCAGACATTTAAATCACAGCTGTTTTTGTGGTGTTCTCAAACCATGACTGAGATCAAATGAACCGTGCAACAAAAAGACAAACATCCGTCGGTGTTGGAGCTCACCAGGAGGGCGGAGTAGACGACCTGAGGGTTTGGGTTGTCGAGGAACAGGATGAGTCCCGGTAAGCAGCCCTGGTCCTGGACGATGGCCCTGCGGTTCATGGGGTCTGCAGCCAGGTCCCGCAGCTGGTTGACCACGGCCAGGGCGTCCGGCTCCGCACTCATGGCTGCCGTTCAGTCACCCATACAAGAACCAGCTGTGGAGGAAAACAAACAAACAAAAGTTAAATCTGTTCTCAAACTGTTTCTGTTTCCGCTTACTCAGAGACTCGTAGGCTTCACACATTAAAGTATTTCTGGGGAAAAGACATTAGACCTAAAGAAAAGAAAGAATAAGAAAAAATATGTATGTTTTTTGCAATTTCGGTACACACCCAAATTATCTACTGCTCAGACTCTGGCTGCACAATGGAGGCTCTAGTAACGAGGTCATTTAGGCTTCAAAACTGTACAAAGGCAGAGCCATGCTGTTTACTGTATATAAAGTCTATGATTACTCCTGATTAATTAAGGCAAGTTTTTTTCTACATGAAAAGTATCGATATCAACAATATTGGCCCCATATTTACCTGGTATCAGATCAAAACCAAATATTGCAGTATCACACAGCACTAATATTATATATACTACCATCGTTATATTTTAATATTGTTAGTCTGTGTACATTTCCTATGTGAACATTGCTTTTTACATATTTCTCATAGTTCTGTATCTGCTCCAGGGTGCACTTTACACTGACATTTCATTATTTCATTATAATTCTATAACTTATAAAGTCTTCTGGTTGCAGTTTACACTGTTTACTTTTCTGCTGTACTTGTGTAAATGTCCCCACTGTGGGTCCGTTTAAGGATTATTTTGTTTCTGTTCCTGTGTTGATGTTGACAAAGAGGAAAACATTAAGGTGTCATCATCATCATCATCATCATCATCATCATCAACATCATCATCAACATTATTATTAGCTTCCTTTTCAGGGTGTGTTCATGCATTATACACACCCAGGGATGAGCTCAGAGAGACGTGACCATACGTCCTCTTTTGCTCGGACATGTCCTCTTTTAAGAGTCTGTCCGGTCGGGGTTTATAAAATCCTTCAAATGTCCGGGTTTTTGATCTTGCCTAGCTTGAGCGCGTCACAGACCAGTGTATGTATCATTCACGTTGAGTGGTTCCTTTTGAAACACGCTCTGAGAGATGGAGTTTGAGCCGAACCCCGGAACATGTATTCATTCATTCATTCACAAATCAGTACAGAGGCGCTCCACTCTCACTCGCACACTGCGAGAGAACACTGGAACAGAAAGAAAATGCTAAAACGCAAATGTCATTTCACTGATGAAATGTGAAAAAAGTTCCCCTGTTTTCGTCCGGGTCGTGACAAATGGGAGGCAGAATGTACAGTCTGCAAAGCTGGAACTTATGTCTCTGTGGATAATAATGGTTCCAACGATCTGCAAGCCCATATCACCACAACAAAACATTGAAGAATAGGCTACCTCTCTTTTTTCTTTTTGTTTAATATTTTGAGGCACTATTTCTATTTTTACGTAATTGATAATTGGGAGGTTATCTTGAAGAATGGTTCACTACCTCACTTTTCCTAACTAAGGTGTAATTGTCAGACTTAAGAGAGGTGACTATTTCTTATTTTGTTAAACATCTGAATACTTGTGTTCCTACAGAACTTGAGTCATTAACTATTAAAGACTAGAACATGCCATATTTGTATGTGACTGATTATATTGTTTAGGAGAATTGCTTTACATTAATAAATATATTATTTACAAAGCAACTGTTTGTGAATGTTTTGGGCTATTTTTCAGTATATCCAGGTAAAGTGTTCTTTTCTGGAGAATTCAGAATATTTGTTTAACTGAGTTAGAAGCACAGAAAGACCCCTGACCTTCTCTTTTCAGTGAAACAGAATATGGTCACCCTAATTAAATACATTTTAATTTTATAACTTATAAAGTCTTCTGGTTGCAGTAACAACAGTTTACACTGTTTACTTTTCTGCTGTACTTGTGTAAATGTCCCCGCTGTGGGTCGGTTTAAGGATTATTTTGTTTCTGTTCGTGTGTTGATGTTGACAAAGAGGAAAACATGAAGGTGTCATCATCATCATCATCATTATTATTATTATTATTAGCTTCCTTTTCAGGGTGTGTTCATGCAGCATTCAGACCCAGGGATGAGCTCAGAGAGGCGGGTCATGTCACCCTAACAACCCCGCTCTCTGGATGTTCATGTCGGATCACGGCAGCTGTTTGAGCCGCAGTAATTAAAGGCTGAGGTGTGGAGGAGGAAGAGAGCTAATAAATGCTAACGGCGCTCACCGGTGCCCGAGCAGCGGCAGCGGCGGCTAACGTTAGCGGCTAACGGCTAACATTAGCGGCTAACGGCTAACAACTGACAGACAGCGGGTGACGGCTAAAGTTAGCGGCTAACGTTAGCGGCTAACGGCTAACAACTGACAGACAGCGGGTAACGGCTAAAGTTAGCGGCTAACATTAGCGGCTAACGTTAGCCGTTAGCTCCCCGGTTAGCCTCTCGTCCGTCGCCCCCGGAGCAGACACCAACCTCCGCGTGACAGCGTCCGTCATCCAAACAGCAGCGGGTTAACAGAAGCGCTGAGTCACGGTCCGTCTCTGTGTTTAAATCCAACAATGACGAAGCTGTTTTTCGAGCTTTTACTGACACAGGAGATAAACCGAGGAGCCTCTACCTGCTCACACAACACCAGCACAGCGACACGTCAACACCGAGGCCGCTGATTGGATGGCTGGAAGCCACCAGACACTCCTGTCCAATCAGCGTCAGTGTTGTTGCAGTTAAAGGTCCCACGCCCTGTAGCTGCACACAAACGGATGTGGGATCAGATTAACTGGTTTATCTTTGTTTGTGTGTGGAAACAAACGACTTAAGTGGAACCAACGCGTGACCCCGCAGAGCTGCAGCCACAACAGCTCTGCTCAGATCATGATATCTATGATACACAGAAAATTTCATGAAAAAAAATCAAAATCAAAAATCATAAATCTCAGCAGTCTAAGGAGTGACTGGGATGAGAGAATATTCAAATGGATATAAATGAATTAACCCTGTAATGCCTGACTTAGGGATGCACCAATGCCACTTTTTAATAAACCTGGTGCAAGCACAAGTATATCTGAGTACTCACCGATACATAAATACTTCATAACATCACTGCAATTCTACATTAGAACAGTAGAATTTCTAATATGACTTTGAAAATATCTGTTATTTCCTGTCTTGTATTTTCATAAAAGGCTGAGACTTTGCAATCAACACTTTTATCCCACTGTCAAGTCTCACGCTCACGTTCACATTCTTGCACATGCTCTCTGATGCACATATTCATGGCACTGTTGAATTTAAATGTGTATATTTTTTCTTTATTCCTTTTGTACAAAGTCTCTATATTTCTAATTTGTAGATACTTAATATCTGTTTTTAATATATCTGATATTTAATGTTTATTCTTAATTGTTTTTTTGTACAAAGAGAGCAGAGTTAAACCAATTCCTTGAAGATACTCGGCAATAAAGCTGGTTCTGATTCTGATTCTTTGTCATTTCCTTTATGATATATTTCTTGAAGCACGTTTGACACATTGGCCAGTTTTGACAACATTTCTCGTAAAGTTATTTTGTAAGTATGCGTTCATTTGGTGCAGAAAACACTTATTCAAATTAAAAAAAGAGTAACTACTTAGATGTTACTCCAACTCCAGCTTCTTGAAAATCAGCATTGATTTTCCTGAAAATATGTGAGTGGATGATTTTATGAGAGCAGTCATCTTAAAAAAAAAATACACACACACCATGTCCAGATTCTGTCCTTCATCCTAAAACCAGGGACCTCAACCTATAGCCACTGCAACCATGTTTGTGAGGGATTATTTTACCTCTTTTGATCCATGTCCAATCTGTGAACATGCAACATCTGTTTTTATTACCCAAACTACACTTGGTCAGTAGGGGGTGCTCCAAATGTTTTTTGGGGGAAACTATTACACAACTCATTGTTGGGGGATCAGGACTAAGTCCAGACAGTTTAACTTAATATAGAGCCCTCTAATAGCCTAACTGACAGGTCTGTGGGTTCACAGAGAATAAAAGTCTAGACCAGTGGTTCCCAAAGTGGGGGTCGGGACCCTTTGGGGGGTCGCGAGACATTGATAGGGGGTCGTGGAATGTGTCCCAAAATCAAAAACTATGAACAATTCCACATTTTATCTATCACCATAAGAATAAAAACAAAAAAGGGGTTAAAGATAATATGAAATTATGCAAACAGAAAAATTTTTGTCTGTTTTTCACATTTCTTTGTTGAGGTTTGATGCAGTGAACGGTCGGTTGATTTTCTACAAATGAGTTAAATTAAGTATCCTGGGGGGTTTTCATTGTTTTTGTTTTTTTTTTGTCTGTTTTTGGATTGGTCCATTAGTGTTGTACCACAGCAGAGAGTCGCCAGTCTCCAACGCTACCATTTTGGGGGTCCCAGGCAGAAAAGTTTGGGAACCCCTGGTCTACACTAAAGAAGCAGTGAAACCTGTGACATACATCAAAAAGTGAAGCTGGTTTTTTTTTTATGTCAGTCCAGAAGAGGGCAGCAGAGACTCAGGAGAATGCAGCACTTGTTTCTGTAAGTTCAGGTGCTTCAACATTAGGAAATATGGTCCTGATGTAGCAGCCCATCCCTGCCAAATAAAAAAAAAAATCAATAAAATGGAAAAACTGGCTTTCTTGATTTTTTTTTTTTTTTTTGCCAACATAAAGTAGAAATTTTGAGATAAAAAGTGGAAATTATGAGATATCTGGTCTCGTCATCCCATCACTCTCCAGCTTCTTCCTTAAAATCTTCCAGGCTGTGTTTGCCCATATTCCATGATAATCCTCTAACAAAGATCATATTTTATTTGTGACATACCCACGTTTAAAGTAAGTCTCAATGTACCCAAAATGCATTTTTGTATGACATTAAACAGCAGCTACACTGCAAAAGCCCAGTATTATCAAGTATATTCTCATTTCTTGACAAAATATGAAAAAAATGTATAAATAAAATATGTATATAAATATAAATATGTATGACAATAAAACTCCTTGAATCCTTGAATCCTTGAATCCTTGAAAATATCTCCTCACACTCAATAAGTCAAAAACTCTTGATAATGTCTTGCTTTAAGTCTTTAATCAGTTGTAACAAGCTTCTATTACTTATTAATGTTTTGAAGCTGCTGAGTTGTTTGTTAAAGATAAATCATCTTGTGTCAAGAAACAGACTCAGTTTGAATTAAGAAAAAAAAAATCTATATTCAAATCTACATGCCAAAGACTGATCTTAACAGTTTCTGTTTTGTCAGAAGTATTTGACTTTTGTAAATCCAGAACGGTACAACTATTATAAAAAATTGTGTGGAAAGAAAGAAAGAAAGAAAGGATAGTTTTTTTTATTTTTATTTATTATTCATAATTACGTCCTAGTTATTTAAAAAAAAAAAAAAAAAAAAAAAAAAAAACACACACACATAAAAAGTGATAAATATTTATTTTGTTGTGTAGTTTGTATTTTGAAAATTTCAGAAATTATTTCGGTCTTTATTTTTATCTGATCCAATCAAAGCTGTGAAAATCTACCGCGCCAACGACAGCTCAGCCAATCACAGCGCCCGCTCGGCGGTTAGCCCCGCCCCCTGTTCTGGGAGACGGAGAGGATGACAGCGCAGTTTTTGAGACACATAAAGTGAATAAACGACAGAAAAAAGGATAAAATCTCTGGAAGAAAAGCGTAAGACAGACTGTGAAAGTATCGCTTTCTTTGTTTCTGAAGTGGGAGCTTTTTTTAAGTCACAGCATGAAAGTTAATTAAACTCAGTAGCTGAACATTAACTGCTTTAGCTTAGCTCTTAGCATTAGCGCAACGTTATTGATCCGTTACTGAACCGTTACTGCAGCAAAAGACAAGAAAAACAGGTAAATCTTCCTAAAACTGCGTTACCCTGAGCCCAAACCTCCTCACAGAGATCAGTGAGCATGATTTATATTCTATTCAATGAAGAAATTATTTATTTTACACTTCGAATAGGTGAGAAATTGTTATTTTCAGACTGATTGATGAAAAATGGTATGGTAGTTTATATCTGCCAGTTAAAAAAATGAAAACTCAATATTGCTGAGATTTCCTTTTCTTTTTTTTTGGCCCATAGAGTCAAAATTTTTGAGACAGAAGTCGAAATTTGTGATAAAAAGTTAATGTTTTGAGATAAAAAGAAGGAATAATCGAATGAAAAGATGAAATATGAGCTAAAAGTCACATTATCAGGGAATGAAGTCATAATTTTAATAAAGTGTAAGTACACGTTTTAAGAAACAGTCAATATTTTGAGGTTAAAGTCAGAATTGTGAGATTAAAAGTAAAAAATCTGAGGTAAAAAGTCAGAATTATGACTTTTTCCTCAATATCTTAATTCTTGGATTTAATTGGCTCAAAATTTCAGCATTTTATCTTATGATTTCGACATTTTATTTCAAAACTGGAGTATTTGTTTCCAATTGTGTAAATTTATGTGACCATTTTGGCTTTTTATCTCAAAACTTTTACTTAATTTTTATTATATTGAGTTTTTGCCGGAAAATTTTGACTTTATCATCTCAACAATTGAACTTAGTGGTCCCAAAATGTTGACTTAATAATCTCAAAAGCTAAGGGTCAATACACTAAAACAGGAAACAGAATGAAGATGAATGGTAATATGGGATAATGAGCACATGTGATGTGTTTACAGTTTGTACAATGAGGAGGACGACGTGAGAGAAACTAGAGGAAAATATTCAGACAGCCATGTGAACTCCTGATCGTCAGCGTCTGGAAGAAAAACCAGCAGGTTTCTGCAGATCTTTGCTCTGTGCAGGCCCACAGTGACAGGAAACACTCAGAGTGTGTTCACAAACCCCACACTTCACTCTCTATACTTCATTCACAGATCTGTTTCTGACAGTCAGCTGGGTCACATCTCTGAGATGGAGTCTGTGCTCTTCAGTCTGCTCTCCAGAGTCATACTGTTCCTGCTGACAGGTAGAAGAGACCACTAACCCTTCACTCCAACATGACAAACTTTAAAACAGAAAATCAGAGAAAGGTCATTTCTTCCTCCAGGTGTGAGCTGTGAAGAACTCAGTCCACTTCAGGATGAAGAGTCCAGATCAGAAAACAGCCCTGTTACTTTGTCCTACAACTTCTCCAGAGCTGCTGCCCTCAACGATTATTTCTACTGGTACAGACAACAACAGGGAGCATCTCCAAAGTTCCTCATCTCTCACACCACAACTGGGATTTTGTTAAATTCAGATTCAAGACTGTTTTTTTCAGTGAGTGGCGACAAGAAACATCTTGATCTGCAGATCTCCTCTGCTTTGGTGACTGACTCTGCTGTGTACTACTGTGCTGTGAGGCCCACAGTGACAGGAAACAGCAAAACTCTGAACAAAAACCTTTGGAGCAAACACAACACAGTACTCCTCAACATCCACCAGGGGGCGCCATCATGAAGGAGGTCAGAGTCCACATCAACACTGAGTTCATGCGTTGGCTCAATATGAAGAGCTGCTGGGAAAAGAAGTCCTGTCACACTGACAGACTGACAGACTTCAGCTAGTTCCTCCTGTTGGTTTAATCCTTGTTGTAGAGATGGAGCGTTGGCTCTGGATCATTCTGGCTGCTCTTTGCTTTGGTGAGAT
>RPOG01005828.1:17651-28604 GCA_008086565.1 Thalassoma bifasciatum
AGAGTCCACATCAACACTGAGTTCATGCGTTGGCTCAATATGAAGAGCTGCTGGGAAAAGAAGTCCTGTCACACTGACAGACTGACAGACTTCAGCTAGTTCCTCCTGTTGGTTTAATCCTTGTTGTAGAGATGGAGCGTTGGCTCTGGATCATTCTGGCTGCTCTTTGCTTTGGTGAGATAGAAAACATGACGTGTGTCAGCTTCTGTTTTAGCTCAAGGGACATGTTGTGCTTTAAAATCATCAATCTGGAGTGTTTTTATTTGAGCCTCTCTTTGATTGCTCTTGTGTTCTCTTTGGTCACTTTTTGTCTCCCCAGAGTGTAAAGGAGAAGAGAGTGTGATCCAGACACCAGGAGAGATCATTGCTGCTGAAGGACAAACAATCACACTTGGCTGTACATTTAAGACCACTGACCCAGTACCCTATCTGTTCTGGTACAAACAAGAAGTTGGTGGTTTTCCAAAGTACATGTTAAAGTGCTTCCTGGATAAAGTGGAGAAGGCTCTGGAGTTTGACAAAGAAAAATTTAATTCTACAAAAACTGGGACATCAGTTCCTCTGAAGATCCAGAAGCTTGATCTGACTGACTCTGCTGTGTACTACTGTGCTCTGCAGCCCACAGTGACAGGAAACAGCAAAACTCTGAACAAAAACAGTCTGCATGCTGACAGCTTTTTGCTGAGTTTGCAGTTTGATGTCCAGCAGGGGGCGCCATCGTGAAGGAGGGAAGAGTCCACATCAACACTGAGTTCATGCGTTGGCTCAATATGAAGAGCTGCTGGGAAAAGAAGTCCTGTCACACTGACAGACTGACAGACTTCAGCTAGTTCCTCCTGTTGGTTTAATCCTTGTTGTAGAGATGGAGCGTTGGCTCTGGATCATTCTGGCTGCTCTTTGCTTTGCTCAAATACAAAGTACAAGATGATTTCATTTCTTTCAAACTGATCATTACTAAATGCCACCTTTCATGACTTTCAGCTGAACTCTTTTATCTCTTCTTTTCTTCTCCAGAGTGTACAGGAGAAGACAAAGTGACCCAGACAGCAAGACAGATTATTGCTGCTGAAGGACAAACAATCACACTGGACTGTAATTATACCAGCAGTTTATCGAATGATTACCTTTTTTGGTACAAACAGGTTGAAAACAACATCCCAAAGTTCATCTTAAGCCGCTTTAAGATTGGTACAGGGAAAATAGAGGATGAGTTCAAGCAGAGATTTTCCTCCAGACTGGATTCCTCCTCCAACTCAGGATCAGTTCCTCTGAAGATCCAGAAGCTTGATCTGACTGACTCTGCTGTGTACTACTGTGCTCTGCAGCCCACAGTGACAGGAAACAGCAAAACTCTGAACAAAAACCTTTGCAGCAAACACAATTCAGTGTTATTTTAGACAGATTACAGATCTGTTTTTTTATGATGATGACATTGAACAGTGAAATAAATATTTTGATAACCAAAGGTCATGAAGTGGCCGAGACCATATTTACCCCTGGTATAATTCTAGTAAGAGTTTATTCTGACCTGTTACAGTGGTTTCAGCATTTGAAGGTCATGGTCTTCATCATTAATGTAACTCAAAGTCGACACCAAAGAACCAAATACTGGTCCAGAATCATGAACTTAAGACACAACGTAAAATAAGTCAGACAGTTACATCTCTGCTGATGGAACTAAATCTCTGTTTGAAGCTGAGTTTGCAGTTTGATGTCCAGCAGGGGGCACCATCATGAAGGAGGTAAGAGTCCACATCAACACTGAGTTCATGCGTTGGCTCAATATGAAGAGCTGCTGGGAAAAGAAGTCCTGTCACACTGACAGACTGACAGACTTCAGCTAGTTCCTCCTGTTGGTTTAATCCTTGTTGTAGAGATGGAGCGTTGGCTCTGGATCATTCTGGCTGCTCTTTGCTTTGCGAACATACAAAGTACAACATGACTTGATTTCTTTCTGCATGTTGCTGAATTTTTATTTCTGACTTATTGTTTACTAAAACATCTGTTTTCTTTTCACGCAATTAAAACAAACCATTTTTTCTCTTCTTTCCCTTCCAGAGTGTAAAGGAGAAGACAAAGTGATCCAGAAAACAGAAGAGATCATTGCTGCTGAAGGACAAACAATTACACTGAACTGTACATTTGAGACCTCTGACACAACCGATGGTCTGTTCTGGTACAAGCAAGAAGTTGGAGGTTTCCCAAAGTATATGCTGAAATATTACTATGGAGATTTAAGCAGTGCACCAGGATTCAATGGAGAAAGATTCATTGCCACAAAAATAGGGAAAACGTTTCCTCTGAAGATCCAGAAGCTTGATCTGACTGACTCTGCTGTGTACTACTGTGCTGTGAGGCCCACAGTGACAGGAAACAGCAAAACTCTGAACAAAAACCTTTGGAGCAAACACAACACAGTACTCCTCAACATCCACTAGAGGGCGCCATCATGAAGGAGGTAAGAGTCCACATCAACACTGAGTTCATGCGTTGGCTCAATATGAAGAGCTGCTGGGAAAAGAAGTCCTGTCACACTGACAGACTGACAGACTTCAGCTAGTTCCTCCTGTTGGTTTAATCCTTGTTGTAGAGATGGAGCGTTGGCTCTGGATCATTCTGGCTGCTCTTTGCTTTGCAAACATACAAAGTACAAGATGATTTTATGTCTTTCTGCATGTTGCTATGTTTTTTTCCCTAAGTGATTGTTCACTCAAACATCTGTGTTCTTTTTATGATATTGTACTGAGGTGATTTTTCTGTTCCTTGTCTCCAGAGTGTAAAGGAGAAGACAAAGTGACCCAGAAAACAGGAGAGATCATTGCTGCTGAAGGACAAACAATCACACTGGACTGTGCATTTGAGACCTCTGACACAACCGATGGTCTGTTCTGGTACAAGCAAGAAGTTGGAGGTTTCCCAGAGTATATGCTGAAATATTACTATGGAGATTTAAGCAATGCACCAGGATTCAATGAAGAAAGATTTAAGGCTACGAACGTTGAGAAAACTTTTCCTCTGAAGATCCAGAAGCTTGATGTGACTGACTCTGCTGTGTACTACTGTGCTCTGCAGCCCACAGTGACAGGAAACAGCAAAACTCTGAACAAAAACCTTTGGAGCAAACACAACACAGTACTCCTCAACATCCACTAGGGGGCGTCTCTCTCTGTTAAAGTGTTGATGGTCTCCAACTCAGACCTAGGACAGTCAGGACTCTCGAAACACTACTTCTACAACTCCTTTCTCACAAACACTCGACACTCAGAGGAGGAGGACTGACGTCTCCTCCTTCATGACAGAGAGCTGTGTGATTGAAGCTGTGATCATCAGAGCAAACACAGCTCACCAAAGGGACTCAGACTGATCCTTCACTGACAGCATTTAGCACTGACAACATGGAAACACTTGCTGCTCTTTTCTTCTGCCTCTCTCTCCTCGGTGCGTCTGTTTCTGATCCATTAGTTAGAAATAAAGAGGATTTAAAGTTTGACTGATGCAGTTTAGATTTGAGCCTCAGAGAGATGAAACATTTCAAACACACAGATTCAGATCTGATCTTTACAGAGAGCTGCTGACTAAAGAGCTTCAGCATCATTAGTTTCCAGCACAGATATCCACTGTGTGAGGACTTTGGAGCAAAGTCTTCCTGACTCTGTGCTGATGGTTCTGTGTTTGTCCTCACTAGGTAACAGCTTGGAGGATGATATTACTGCCAGCAGGGCTAAAGTCTTATCATCAGAGGCTGAGGATGTTTCTCTGTCCTGTAGCTACTCAGTGAGAGCTAATAACCTCCAGTGGTATCAACAGGATCCTGGATCAGCTCCTAAGTTCCTGCTCCTGGTCACAGACACTCAAGACCAAACTGTGGTGAGAGCTGAACCTCCAAACCCTCGACTGACTGTGCAACTGGACCAGGAAAACAAACGAGTAGATCTGCAGATCTCCTCTGCTTTGGTGACTGACTCTGCTATGTACTACTGTGCTCTGCAGCCCACAGTGACAGGAAACAGCAAAACTCTGAACAAAAACCTTTGGAGCAAACACAACACAGTACTCCTCAACATCCACTAGAGGGCGCCATCATGAAGGAGGTAAGAGTCCTGTAGTTGTGACTCAAGTACGCAACCGAGTTATACTTCTCGACGACCCTTTTCTTCAGGACAGTGTGAGACAGACTGACAGACTTCAGCTAGTTCCTCCTGTTGGTTTAATCCTTGTTGTAGAGATGGAGCGTTGGCTCTGGATCATTCTGGCTGCTCTTTGCTTTGCGAACATACAAAGTACAAGATGATTTCATTTCTATTAAACAGATCATTTCTTCAATACAACTTTTCATTTAATGACTTTTAATTCACCTCTGTCTTCTCTTTTTTTATCTTCTGTTCTTCTCTAGGATGTAAAGGACAAAAAGACAAAGTGAGCCAGACAAAAAGAGAGATCATTGCTGCTGAAGGACAAACAATCACACTGGACTGTAAATATACCAGCAGTCTATCTGGTCCTACTCTCTACTGGTACAAACAGGTTGGAAACAACAGCCCCAAGTTCATCCTGAATCGATTTGGAGGAGATGATGGAAACACAGCAGATGAGTTTAAACAGAGAAAAAGGAGGTCTGACCTAAGGAGGAGGTTGAGTCCTAGTCAAGGAGACTTCTAGGTCTTCGAACTAGACTGACTGAGACGACACATGATGACACGAGACGTCGGGTGTCACTGTCCTTTGTCGTTTTGAGACTTGTTTTTGGAAACCTCGTTTGTGTTGTGTCATGAGGAGTTGTAGGTGATCTCCCGCGGTACATCCAACCAGTGAAAGGATTAAGATGTATGATAATTTTCACATTCAGTGATGGTTGGGTAGTTCCTCTGTGTCTCATTTGTGTTGCTTTGAATCCCAGAGTTTTCTACAGTTGCCAAAAACTGACTGAACAAGATTGTAGGTGCCTAAAGGAGTCACTTCAAGAGTTTTTTTTAACATATTTTTGATGATGTAGCCTGGATGAGTCAGTGGATCCAGGTGAGAAGAACTGAAACAAACTAAAAGCCAAAATAACTGGAAACATCTCTACATGCCTGTTCCTTCTTTTCTCTACCTTTTCGTCTCTAAGGGGCTGAGAAACAGAGTCCTGCAGAGATAAAATCTGGCCTAAACCAGCCCCTTGTCCAAGCACTGACCTCCCTGTGTTTTCGCTAACTTCTACCTACAGACTCCTTTTCTCAATGAACATGGAGAGAGTCAAGGCTGTGAGTGAGGGCTGTTCCTGAGATCAGGCTCCTCCCCCTGATCCTCCAGCGTAGTGTTGATGTGGACTAAACAGAGAGATCCCAGCCTTCTTTCTACTTGCTGTAGCTCAGAGTTATTAACACTGCAGATATGAGGCCTCTGTTTATCTCAGTCTGGCTGGCTGCTGTGTGTCTTGGTATGAACTCAACTCTGTTTCTTTCACTTCATTCCAGCACTGACATCAATCTTTAACACTCATCTAATATGACTTGTTGCTGTTTGACAGAATGCAGAGGACAAAAAGACAACGTGCTGCAACCAGAAGGAGACCAGACTGTTGCTGAAGGACAAACACTCACACTGGACTGTAATTATACCACAAGCAGCTCAACAACTCCTACCCTCTTTTGGTATAAACAGGTTGGAAACAACAGCCCCAAGTTCATCCTAAGTCGTGTTTTAGGAGATGAAGGAAACACAGCAGATGAGTTTAAGCAGAGATTTTCCTCCAGACTGGATTCCTCCTCCAACTCAGGATCAGTTCCTCTGAAGATCCAGAAGCTTGATCTGACTGACTCTGCTGTGTACTACTGTGCTCTGCAGCCCACAGTGACAGGAAACAGCAAAACTCTGAACAAAAACCTTTGGAGCAAACACAACACAGTNTCTCTCTCTGTTAAAGTGTTGATGGTCTGGTTGAGTCTGGATCCTGTCAGTCCTGAGAGCTTTGTGATGAAGATGTTGAGGAAAGAGTGTTTGTGAGCTGTGAGTCTCCTCCTCCTGACTGCAGAGGAGCTTCATGACAGAGAGCTGTGTGATTGAAGCTGTGATCATCAGAGCAAACACAGCTCACCAAAGGGACTCAGACTGATCCTTCACTGACAGCATTTAGCTCTGACAACATGGAAACACTTGCTGCTCTTTTCTCTCTCTCACTTCTTTTGGGTATGTGTTCATGTGTCACACTGATGACAACAAAGATTTCTCTCTTGGAGAAGAACTCTAGCTGTGACATTTAGGAGCTTCACTCTGTCAGAATTCATCCAATAGAAAAAGGCTAAAGTCAGTAACCTCTGAGAAAGAATAAACTGATGCTCTACCTTTGGTCTCCAGGTGTGAGCTGTGAAGATCTGAGTCCAGAGAAGAAAGAAGAGTCTGGATCAGAGAGCAGCTCTGTTACTCTGTCCTACACATACTCCAAACAAGCAGCTGCTGGAGATGAGTTTTACTGGTACAGACAAGATCCAGGACAACAGCCACACTTTCTCATCTCTCACACAGGAAAAGGAAACAAAATATCAGAAGATCTTTCAAGATTTTCTTTTTCAGTCAGTGAAGATAAGAAACGTTTGGATCTGCAGATCTCCTCTGCTTTGGTGACTGACTCTGCTGTGTACTACTGTGCTGTGAGGCCCACAGTGACAGGAAACAGCAAAACTCTGAACAAAAACCTTTGGAGCAAACATGACACAGTACTCCTCAACATCCACTAGGGGGCGCCATCATGAAGGAGGTAAGAGTCCACATCAACACTGAGTTCATGCGTTGGCTCAATATGAAGAGCTGCTGGGAAAAGAAGTCCTGTCACACTGACAGACTGACAGACTTCAGCTAGTTCCTCCTGTTGGTTTAATCCTTGTTGTAGAGATGGAGCGTTGGCTCTGGATCATTCTGGCTGCTCTTTGCATTGCAAACATACAAAGTACAAGATGATTTCACTTCTTTCAATATAATCATTTCTTAAATACAACTTTTCTTGTAATGACTTTCAGCTGAACTCTTACATCTCTACTTTGTCTCCCCAGAGTGTAAAGGAGAAGACAAAGTGATCCAGACACCAGGAGAGATCATTGCTGCTGAAGGACAAACAATCACACTGGACTGTACATTTGAGACAACTGACACATACCCTTACCTGTTTTGGTACAAACAAGAAGTTGGTGGTTTCCCAAAGTACATGGTCAAATGTTACTCGCAAACAGTCGAATTTTCACCTGGGATCAACAAAGAAAAATATAATTCTTCAATCAACGAGAAAAAAGTTCCTCTGAAGATCCAGAAGCTTGATCTGACTGACTCTGCTGTGTACTACTGTGCTCTGAGGCCCACAGTGACAGGAAACAGCAAAACTCTGAACAAAAACCTTTGGAGCAAACACAACACAGTACTCCTCAACATCCACTAGAGGGCGCCATCATCCAGCAGCTGCTGCTCTTCCTCTGGCCTGTGTTCAACCATCCTGACAATCAAAAAGCTGCTGTGAAGAGAACAATTCTCACTCTGAATGATGAACATCAGCCTGTTTCTCCTGGAGATTCAAACCTGGTAGAGATGGAGCGTTGGCCGTGGATTATTCTGAGCGCTCTTTGCTTTGGTCAGACACAAAGANGCCCACAGTGACAGGAAACAGCAAAACTCTGAACAAAAACCTTTGGAGCAAACACAACACAGTACTCCTCAACATCCACTAGAGGGCGCCATCACTCAGCCTCATGGACTTCTCTTCAACTGCTACGCTGATGATACCCAGCTCTACGTCTCCACACTCAGGAAACTGGTCTGATGAAGATCCTCAGAGCTGAAGAGTTTTCAGGCTCCTCCCCCTGATCCTCCAGCGTAGTGTTGATGTGGACTAAACAGAGAGATCCCAGCCTTCTTTCTACTTGCTGTAGCTCAGAGTTATTAACACTGCAGATATGAGGCCTCTGTTTATCTCAGTCTGGCTGGCTGCTGTGTGTCTTGGTATGAACTCAACTCTGTTTCTTTCACTTCATTCCAGCACTGACATCAATCTTTAACACTCATCTAATATGACTTGTTGCTGTTTGACAGAATGCAGAGGACAAAAAGACAACGTGCTGCAACCAGAAGGAGACCAGACTGTTGCTGAAGGACAAACACTCACACTGGACTGTAATTACACTACAAGCTCAACAAGTTACACTCTCTTTTGGTACAAACAGGACATACACAGCAGTCCTAAGTTGATCCTAAAACAACCAAATTTTGGCTCTGGAGAAACAGTGAAGGAGTTTGAGCAGAGATTTTCCTCCAGACTGGATTCCTCCTCCAACTCAGGATCAGTTCCTCTGAAGATCCAGAATCTTGATCTGACTGACTCTGCTGTGTACTACTGTGCTCTGCAGCCCACAGTGACAGGAAACAGCAAAACTCTGAACAAAAACCTTTGGAGCAAACACAACACAGTACTCCTCAACATCCACTAGAGGGCGCCATCATGAAGGAGGGAAGAGTCCACATCAACACTGAGTTCATGCGTTGGCTCAATATGAAGAGCTGCTGGGAAAAGAAGTCCTGTCACACTGACAGACTGACAGACTTCAGCTAGTTCCTCCTGTTGGTTTAATCCTTGTTGTAGAGATGGAGCGTTGGCTCTGGATCATTCTGGCTGCTCTTTGCTTTGCGAACATAAAAAGTACAAGTAATTTCATTTCTTTCTGCATGTTGCTATGTTTTTTTTTCCAAGTGATTATTCACTCAAACGTCTGTATTCTTTTTATGATATTGTACTTAGCTGTTTTTTCTCTTCTTTCTCTCCAGAGTGTAAAGGAGAAGACAAAGTGTTCCAGACAACAGGAGAGATCATTGCTGCTGAGGGACAAACAATCACAGTGGACTGTAATTATACCACTGGCTTTTCATCAAATGATTATCTCTTTTGGTACAAACAGGATGGAAACAACAGTCCAAAGTTCATCCTTAGCCGCTTTAAGATTGGTACTGGACAAACGATGGAGGAGTTTCAGCAGAGATTTTCCTCCAGACTGGATTCCTCCTCCACCAACTCAGGATCAGTTCCTCTGAAGATCCAGAAACTTGATCTGACTGACTCTGCTGTGTACTACTGTGCTCTGCAGCCCACAGTGACAGGAAACAGCAAAACTCTGAACAAAAACCAAACCTCGTTTGTGTTGTGTCAAGAGGAGTTGTAGGTGATCTCCCGCGGTAGTAGGTCGTCGACGACGAGAAGGAGACCGGACACAAGTTGGTAGGACTGTTAGTTTTTCGACGACAGAAGAGAACAATTCTCACTCTGAATGATGAACATCAGCCTGTTTCTCCTGGAGATTCAAACCTGGTAGAGATGGAGCGTTGGTCGTGGATTATTCTGAGCGCTCTTTGCTTTGGTCAGACACAGGGAACATGCTGTATTATTTTACTCATATTTATAGAAACTTGACTTTACTGTTGAATTGTCTGGAACTGCAAGGACTTCATATTGTGACTTTATTTTCTCTTCTTTTTCTAGGACGGATAGATGGACAAACAATCCCACCCAAAAGGGAAGAAGTTAGAGGAACAGAAGGAGGACCTGTGACACTTGAATGTTCATTTTCAGGATCTTTTTATACCTACTGGTACAAACATCTATCCGATCTTCAGGCTCCTCAGTTTATTCTCTGGAAAGGATCAGGATCAGTCAGTGGTGAACATATTCCAGACAAACGATATGAATGTGAAACAACACCAACATCAACTACATTGAAGATAAAGGAGCTAACCCTGGCAGACACAGCTCTCTACTACTGTGCTTTAGACACACAGTGATACAAAGTGTAGAAGAGGCTGTACAAAAAGCTGAACACAGATATCTGAGTGCTCTTCAAAGAGGAGGGAAGTGGTATTCAAAGCTTCACAGCTTCATATCAGAAGGATTGTGTTTTATCAGAGTCCCTGTGGTTACAGCTGCTCCTCAAACACTGACGGAGGAACAACACACATTCATCACAAACCTGCTGGATCAAAATACTCACTGTGAAAAGCTGCTGCTGCTCAAAGTTCACAGCAAGTTCAGGCTGAAATGTTCAGAAATTAGTCAAAAGAAACAGTTTCAGCAGTTCCCTCGATTTCCTTGCTTTAGTTTACGGGTCAGAGCTGCCACATCCAATATGGCGGACACGCTGACCTATCGCAGCAACGAGCAAACCTGCTCAATGCGGCGTCTACGTACATATGTCTATGATCCTGACAATCAAAAAGCTAATGTGAAGTGTTTACCACAGTAAAACTTCTCCTCACAGACTTAGTGTAACACTCCCTCCCTCCCTCCTCTCTTTACATCACAGTCTTTCTGTTTCACAGTGTCTCGACGTACTGTGTCTGTCTGAGTCTTTTCAGGATGCTGTCTGTTGACTTCAGAGAGTTTGGGACTTTGTTCCTGCTCACTTTAGCAGGTGGGTCAGAAAAGAAGAGAACAAACTGATTGTTCCAAACAATGATGAGGATCTGAAGAAGTGTTTAGAGCTCCCACAGGGAAATGATGGCAGAGTTTCAAACAAAGTCATCAAAGTCTTCTTTTTCCTTCAGGTGTCAGCTGTGATGAACTCACTCCAGTCAAGAATGAAGAGTTCACTTTACAACACACCAACACAACTCTGTCCTACAAATTCTCCAGAGCTGCAGCTACTGATGATTATTTCNTATCGCAGCAACGAGCAAACCTGCTCAATGCGGCGTCTACGTACATATGTCTATGATCCTGACAATCAAAAAGCTAATGTGAAGTGTTTTGGTGTCATTTTGAAGAGGAGTGTCTGAATCACATTGTGAGGGAGGGAGGGAGGAGAGAAATGTAGTGTCAGAAAGACAAAGTGTCACAGAGCTGCATGACACAGACAGAGAGTCTTTTCAGGATGCTGTCTGTTGACTTCAGAGAGTTTGGGACTTTGTTCCTGCTCACTTTAGCAGGTGGGTCAGAAAAGAAGAGAA
>RPOG01005830.1:0-28587 GCA_008086565.1 Thalassoma bifasciatum
TGGGCTCCTCTGGCTGATGCAGTTTCCTGTTTCCTGTTTTATTCTCTTCACTTTAAAATAAAAGTCTAATGTTACGGTTGCACCACCCTGACATTTGACAAGGTGAAAATTACGGGACAAAAGTTTTTTACATTTCTCAACAGCTTTAAAATTCTTCTAATTTGCAAAGAATATTTTATTTAAAAAGGTTCAAGCATAAAATAATGCCACTGTATTTTTAATTTCCATTTACAATAACTGACATTCAATTTTTAGAGTTTAATTACTGTGGATACTTGTCAGGACGGTTGCACCACCTGACATTTTGGGGGTTTGAGGAACCAAAACACAAAAAAACATGTTATATTTTAATAGTTTAAAGATGTGTTCAAATAACACAGGTTTCATAGAATAAAGAAATACATGTGATGAAATACTCATGTGACTGCTGCCATATTCACTCTCTGTGCGTTTATAGCAGAGATCTTCTGTCAGAATCAGCTGATCCGTGTGGTCGACGTCGCCTCAGGACGATGCAGCTTTTAAACACTCAGCTTTGTGACTGCTCATCCCGACCCGCTCGACCTTTGACCTCTGCTTTAACCTCTGTCAGACACAGAAACACTTTGTGTGACTGCATCAAACTCACGTCGCTGAACTGTGAACTAAACGTGAACTGAACTGAAAATAACACGTTTGCTTTAGATTGATCTGTGGCTTTCAGCTACTGTCTCTTTAAGAAACATCAAAGCACTTTGGAACTCAACATTCCGGAACCATCCGTCACTTTTCTCGTTATATAAACCTGTTTCTCTTCATTTTATTGATAGACTCTCAGGTTTGAACAGATCACTGCAGAATAACTGCTGCATGTGGACAGGAATCAACATTAGCACAAACACATTAGTGACTGTTTTAGCCTTTAGCTCCTGTTTTAGCCTTTAGCTCCTGTTTTAGCCTTTAGCTCCTGTTTTAGCCTTTAGCTCATGTTTTAGCCTTTAGCTCCTGTTTTAGCCTGTAGCTCCTGTTTTAGCCTTTAGCTCCTGTTTTAGCCTTTAGCTCCTGTTTTAGCCTGTAGCTCCTGTTTTAGCCTTTAACCCATGTTTTAGCCTTTAGCTCCTGTTTTAGCCTTTAGTTCCTGTTTTAGCCTTTAGCTCCTGTTTTAGCCTTTAGCTCCTGTTTTAGCCTTTAGCTCCTGTTTTAGCCTTGAGCTTGTGTCTAAAAATTTTGACTTTATCACAAAGTTTAACTTTTGTCTCCGAATTTTCACTTTTAATCTTAAAAATTTTGACTTTTTTACAAATTTTGAATTTTAACCTTTAAAATTTCACCTTTTTAATCACAAATTTCAATTTTTGTCTCAAAATTTTGACTTTTTATCTAAAAATTTTGACTTTAATCACAATTTTTGACCTTTTTTAAAAAAAAATACATTAAAGCCGTAATTCCTTTTTTTTGACCTAAGAATTTGACTTTCACCTCAGAATTCTGACTTTTGAATCACAAATGTTGACCTTTAACATGTCAAATTATTGACTTTTACATAATAATTTTGACTATTTCATCTGTAATTGTTGACCTTTTATGTCATAAGAGCGACAATGTATCTCAAAATTATGACTTGTTAACTCAAATGTGATTTTTTTTCCCCCGCTCATAATTACGACTAATTTCTCATAATTTTGACTTTTAAAAAAAAAATCTGATTTTTGTTGCTCGAAATTTCGACTTTTATCTCCTAATTTTGTTTTATCTCATAGTCAGTTAGTGAATTTCTCTCGTCTTTAATTCTGAACTCCTTTATTTCTTCATGGTTCTTCAATTTCTTCACAGATGGTTTATTATTTTTCTCTCAGTCTAACTGTGTTTCTCTAAACTCTCTGTCTCTTCACGCTGCTGTGTTCAAGTTAAAAATGTTGTAGGGGGGTTGATGATGGAGATGGGGGGGTGGTAATGTCAGTTGTTATTTCATAAATGTGTCTGATGAGTTTTAACTTTTCTTTGAGTTAAATTTTTATAACTGGGGGGTTGGAGGCTATTTTTAGGGGGGCAGCAGCCTCCCTGTGCCCCCCCTGTAGAGCCGCCCCTGCTCAGGAGTCACGGTGAGTGAAATCGTTTGCAGCAGAGTCGTGTTTATTTCATCTGTGGCTTCAAAAGCTTCTCTGAAGACGTCCTGGCACATTTATGCTTCTCCTGCTGAGCGCATTAAAGCGATGGTGTTTTATTTATCAGACCTTCAGGATTAAAAACTGTTTTTTTTCTGAGCGGATCCTCCTTCGCTGTGATTACGCTCTAATATGTTTGAATTCCTTCACACAACACAGACGCTCTAATCAGCTGCTGCAGCGCTGACACATCCTCGGAGATTTGTCCTGATTTCCTCCACGTTTCGCCCTCGCCACCCGCCCGCTCCCAACAAAGACAGAAAGCGGCGCTGAAACCTTTTGACGCGCCGCTCGGGAGGAAGTGTCGGACAACCACCTATTCAGCCGCCGCCCTCTTCTTCCCCTCAGGGAGAGGAAGGCGTGAACTGCTTTTCCTCCACGTCACACACACAATAGCTCACCTGTCTGAGGGAGGCGTCCCAGCGGACACGGCGGCGGCGGCGGCAAAGGGAAATCTCCCAGCACCTGCTCACCCACACAAAAGCATCGGTGACCACAGGAAGTGACACGGGCGCGAACCTTTGCGGTGGTTTTGGTTTAATCACTCAGCAGATTAAAGCGGTTTAACGACATTAAATGAGGAACACGCTGCTCGTGTTTCCAGCGCCGCCGTTACTGTAATTTGATTCCTGCTCGTGATCCAGGACGCCAGATACAAACCTTTAAATTTTCACCTTTTTAATCACAAAGTTCAACTTTTGTCTCAAAATTTTGACTTTTTATCTAAAAATTTTGACTTTTATAACAAATTTAGACTTTTATCACAATTTTTGACCTTTTTTTTAAATAAAAGAAATTACAATAAAGCCATAATTCCTTTATTTTTACCTAAGAATTTCACTTTCACCTCAGAATTTTGACTTTCACATTGTCAAATTATTGTTTTTTACATAACAATTTTGACTATTTCATCTGTAAATTTTGACCTTGTATGTCATAAGAGCGACAATTTATCTCAAAATTATGACTTGTTAACTCAAATGTGATTTGACGATTTGAACGTCTTTTCAAACATTACATTAAATTTTATAACAGCAAAGATTCAGGGGAATAAATCATCTGACTCTATCATTATTATTATGTCGAAATGCTGAGCGTGCAACAATATCGAGCATTTTCTCAGCATCTTTTTCTGCAAGGAAAAAAAATAGCATTGAAAATGATGCTCAGCATTTCCTGCATTTGCTGAAAGGAAGTGCCCCCCCCTAGTTAATCGTACTATTCCACTTTAACCTTAAATTGTAATATGTTACTTTACGTTGCATGACTTTATGTTACTTTTCATTGTCATACATAATATTATGTTTCGGTACGTTACATTATTCTAAACTACCTTATGTCATGTTGTATAACTTTATATCACAAAACATTACGTTACACAATGTAACTTAAGGTGGAGGTATGTTAATGTTACACAGCATGTGTTAGATTGTTTCTTTATTTGCTGAAAACTGTCATTGTTTTGGTAATAAACATAATGTAACATTGCATTAAATTAAGTTACATTTTATGTTACATTAGACTAAGTCATATTAAGTAAAGTTACATTTTTTAGATAACCTCCCATTATGTTCAACTATGTTACATTACATTGCATTAAGTTGGATTTTATTCCATATTATAACATGACTTAAAGTTATGTAACATACTGATTTGTTATATTACATTATGTTTTGTATCCTTAAATAACATAACTTTTTACGTTACTTTACCTTACTTTGGATTATGTAACATTAGTTTTTTAATGTTTTCTTATGCTACGTTATAACACTATATCATGTTACATCCCGTTATATTACATACAATATGTTACATTAAACTGTGTTAGTTATATTTACATGACTTTACGTCACGTAACATAATGTTACAATACGTTATGTTATGTTACGTGTTATCAAATTATAACACTGCGCTTACTTATGTTAAGTTTTGTAACATTGTTACATTATATTATGTAATATTACATGTCGCAGGTAACATAATGTAGGTCACGTTATGTTAAGTAACATTATGTTGTATGACTCTAAATTATGCCATGTTAAGCTGTGTCACAATACGTTATGTTATATTAAATTATGTAACGTTGCTCTAATAAATATGATGAAGAAATATGATTTGTAACTTGATATGTCGCATACATTTTGTCAGCTGCTTTTTAAATATCACTTTGAATTAAGTTATATTAGGTTACACTATGTTACGCTACATTATGTTTTTCCACTTTATGCTTAATTTCAGGGTCTTTATCAACACGTCCTCTCTCCAAATACAAAACACATGAAAATGCATGTCAGCACATTAGTGTCCAGGAAAATAATCCCACAAATGAGTTAATCATAAAAGTTTGTTTAAGAGGTTGAAGCTGAGGTTTAGAAACATCAGGACATGTTGTGCACGTGCGCCTGCAGCTTTAAGAACAAACGTCCTGTTTCTGCCTGAGTCGTGTTCGTCTGCACTCGGGGTAAAGAGCATTTCTCTCAGAGCTGAACAGCCTCCAAAAATAGACGGTTTGTGGATCTCCAGGGTCCCTCCTGGTGGATAATGGATTGAGGGGAGGGTGGGGGGGCAGTGGGGGGGCAGTGGGGGGTGGGGGTTTGGAACAGTAGATGCAATTAATAGAGTCTGCAGGATCCAGAACATCAAACATCGATGCACTCTCTGGCTTTAATCCATGACGTCCCGACTGAGCAAACTCAAGCCTGAGCTAAATTAAATTAGTCGGTGCCAGTCAACGTCAGGGAGGAGGGGGGTCAATCTGCTCCATCAGCTCCATCAGCTCCATCAGCTCCATCAGCACAGACACATGTTTGTTTCCAACAGGAAGTGAAATTATCTGAAATTATAAACTTCAGTCTTTTTAGGACCAAAACTGACCATTCTTCTTGGCAAAAAGCCTCCAGTTCCTGTAAATTCTTGCTCTGTCTTGCATGAACTGCAGGTTTGAGATCTCCCCAGAGTGGCTCAATGATATTGAGGTCAGGAGACTGAGATGGCCACTCCAGAACCTTCACTTTATTCTGCTGTAGCCAATGGCAGGTCCCAAATGTTGTCTTTTCACCTGAAATTTTTCACTTTTTAATATCAAGAATAGGACGTCTTCTCTAAAATATCAACTTATTATCTCAAAATTTTAACATCATCTCAAAATTGTTTTTTTTTTTCCTCACTTTTTTTGTCCTTAATCTCAAATATTGGACTTTTCTCGAGGTTTGACTTTTAATCTAAAACTTTGACTTTTTGCTTGTTTTGACTCCCCAAGATTTTGAACTTAAAATCTCATAATCCAACTTCATATCTCAGATTTTTACTCAGTTACCCCCAAATTCAACTTTTTGTCTTAAAATTTTGACTAAATCGTGTCAAATTTTTTCTTTTTAACCCAATGTTTTGGAGGTTTTTGTAAAAATTTGGGTTTTCTTTCATCCCAAAATTTTGGATTATTTTCCCCCTCTATTTTGCAAAATTTCAACTTTTATCCAAAAACTTTGACTTGGCTAAAATGGATCATTGTCATGTGTGAACGTACAAGTACGTCTCATGTGCAGCTTCTGGGCTGATGAGTGTAAATTTTGACTTTTTATCTCAGAATTCTGACTAAGCACCTTAAAAGTTTGTCTTAAATCTCAAATTCAAGATTTTATCCTTTAAATTTGACTCTTTTATCTCAAAATTTAGACTTATTATCCTAGAAATTTCACTTTTTTTCCACAAGAGTTTGCCTTTTTTCTCATAGTTTTATCTTAAACTTTGACTTTTCATCTTAGAATTTTGGCTTTTGTCTTTAAAAGTTTGACTTTCTGTCTAAGAATTCATATTTACAACCGTCAGTGTGCTTTTATTTCTCTTTTGAGGAGGGTAAACTCATGGAAAGTGATCAAAAACTGCAGGTTTGTGGCTCAATGATATAGAGGTCAGGAGACTGAGATGGCCACTCCAGAACCTTCACTTTATTCTGCTATAGCCAATGGCAGGTCCCAAATGTTGTCTTTTCATCTAAAATCTTTCACTTTTTAATTTCAAAAATATGACATCTTCTCTAAAATATCAACTTTTTTACCTCAAATTTTAACTTCATCTTAAATTTTTTTGTCCTTAATCTCAAATATTGGTCTTTCCTCAAGGTTTGACTTTTTATCTAAAACTCTGACTTTTGGTTAATTTTGACTTTTATCTCAAGGATTTGAATTTAAAATCTCATAATCCAACTTTACATCTCAGATTTTGACTTAATTATCCCAAATTTAACCTTCTGTCTAAAAATTTTGACCTAATTGTGTCAAAAATTGTCTTTACCCTCAATGTTTTTTTTGTGTGTGTGTGTGTGTGTGTGTGTGTGTGTGTGTGTGTGTGTGTGTGTGTGTGTGTGTTGATGGGGTTATTTCAAAATTTGGATTTTTTTCCCTCAAAATTTTGACAATTATCTCAATTTTTTTTCTTTCATCTCAAAAAATTTGGATTCTCCCCGTCTTTTTTTTTTCAAAATTTAAACTTTTCACTAAAAACTTTGACTTGGCCTTGTGAGACTGAGATGGCCACTCCAGAACCTTCACTTTCTTCTGCTGTAGCCAATGGCAGGACCCAAATTTCAACTTTTCATCGAAAACTTCTCACTTTTTAATTTCAAAACTTCTTCTCTAAAATATTGACTTTTTACCTCATAAATTCATATCAGAATAATATTTTTTCTCCTTTTTTTTGTTCTTAATCTAAAACATTGGACTTATTTTCTCTAGGTTGGACTTTGTATTTAGAAACGGACTTTTTTGCAAACTTTTGACTTTTATCTCAGATTTTCAATGTTCAAAGTTGAATTTTTGTCTCAAAACTTTGGGTATTAATCTCATTTTTTTTCTTTTACCTCCAATCTTTGACTTTTGCTCCCAAATTTCTATATTTCATTCAAAAATTTCCACTTTATTATCCCCAAAAAAACTTTGTGTCATTTGCCAGAGTCCTGTATTTCAGCTGAAGTTATTTGTGGGTTTTTTTCTTTGCATCCGGAACAATTTTCCTGTCAGTTGTAGCTGAAATGTTTGTTGGTCTACCTGACCGTGGTTTGGTTTCAACAGAATCCCTCATTTTCCACTTCTTCATTAGAGTTTGAACTCTGCTTATTGGCATCCTCAGTTCCTTGGATATCTTTTTATATCCCTTTCCTGTTTTTCACAGTTGGATTCACTTTTCTTTTTCTTTCCTCATGACTCAGAATCCAGAAATGTCAGTGCAGCACTGGATGAAAGATGCAAGTGTCTGTCAGGAGCTCAGAAACTAGATTCTGTAAACTTTTAAGCGTAACTGTAAACGTTTTTTTTTCTCTCAAACTCACCTTCCGACTCCTGTCTTCTCCCGGCGGACTCCCCGGCAGCATCATCTTCACGTACTCCTCTTTGGAAAGTCTCTGCAGCGATTTCCCGTCTCGCTCCGCGGCCTGAAGCCTGCAGGCCTCCTGAGCGTACAGCGTCCTGCAGAAAAACAGAGGGAACAGAAGAAAAACGAGCGTCAGAGACACGGTGGAGGAGAAAAAGCTGCAGGAGGAGTGAGTCAGGATCAGCATGCTCAGGTGACTCCATGCTGCTCAGGTGAACCAGGGGTCACAGGGTTAGGAGAGAGTCACAGATCACTCTGCCAAAGACTAAAGAGACTGTGAAGGAGAAAGAGGAGAGAGAGGAGAGAGAGGAGAGAGAGGAGTGTTAACACGGAGCTCAGGGAGTGATCGGACAACAACACAGGGAGCGTGAGAGCGTTTACACCAGGAGAGAGGAGTTTCTTCTTGTGTGACTCTGAAGTTGGTGAATTTTACGGGAGAAAACTTCCGACCTGATACAGCGAAGATCCTGAGCTTCAATAACAAAAATCCTCAAGTGAAGTCTGTTCACGTCAGGTCTGTTCAGGGCTTTTTTGGACGTTGCTGCAGACGATCACAGCAACATCTTTCTGTGATTAAACCCTGATTTTTGTAGCTTTCACCTCTTTAACTCCTTTATTTCAAGATATTAAAAGACAGATGACGCCTAAATGACTTAAATAGCGTTGGCATCAACCAGCACTAGCCCAGTACTATCACACAGCCAGAAATAGCGCTAAGCTAGTGCTAGCCCAGTGCTAGCACTAGCACCAATTGCTAACACAAAAGCTGTAGAAAACAAACATTAGTAACAAACAAGCAATGGCACTGAACCAACTCTCGCATTAAAGCAGCTCTAGCCTTGTGCTAGCACCAAACCAGCACTAGTGCCAAGTCAAAAGCTAAAAGCTAGCACCAGATCGCCACTTAAAGAGTACAAACACCAGATTAGCACTAGCACCAAGGCACCCGACAAGCAGTAATCAAACTCCAGCACTAAGCTCAGAGCACTGTACTAGCTCTAGTATGCAACTGTAACTTGGTACTAGCAACAGGCTAAGAGCTAGTTTTAAAGCCTTAGAAGACAAACACTAGCTAAAAACTAGCACTAGCCCTAAACCAACTTTTGCATGAAAGCAGCTCTAGCCCTTTGCTAGCACCAAACCAGCAGAACTAGCACCTGACCAGTGCTATTACCAGGCTAAGATCTACCACTAAACTGTCACTAGCTTCAAACCGGCACTAGCCCTGTGCTAGCACAAAAGCTGCGGAACTAGCATCTGACTTAGCACCAAGCTAAGAGCTACCACTTAACCATCACTACTTAAAAAGCACAAGCACCAGATTAGCTCACAGCTAGCACTTTACTAACACTAGCACTAAACCAGTGCTAACCCAGTGCTAGCAACCAGCCTAGCGCTACAACCAAAGGTTTAGAAAACAATCACTAGGAACAAACTAGCACTAGCACTAAACCAACCCTCGCATTAAAGCAGCTCTAGCCCTGTGCTAGCACCTGACCAGTTCTAGTGCCAAGCCAAGAACTAGCATCAGACCATCACTGAACTTCATAACCCAAACAAAAACTAAAACCCTGTTAGCACAAAAAGAACTTCGGTAATTAATAATCTCCACATTCAGCTGTTTTTGGTTTGAATGGATTAAAATTTAAAGAAAAAAAAAGAATCTGATGTTTTTGTGCTTTAATTTCACAGAAAAACTGGAGGTTTTTTTTTTTTTTTTTTTGCAAAATTTCAACTTTTAGCTAAAAACTTTGACTTGGCCTTGTGAGACTGAGATGGCCACTCCAGAACCTTCACTTTCTTCTGCTGTAGCCAATGGCAGGTCCCAAATGTTGACTTTTCATCTAAAATTTTTCACGTCTTCTCTAAAATATCAACTTTTTTATCTCAAATTTTAACTTCATCTTAAATTTTTTGTCTTTAATCCTTAAAAAAACTGGAGCTTTAAGCTGCTGATTCTCAGAAAAAATCATTTTAAATCTGTGAATATTTTGATACAGAGAATAAAAAAACGTGGGGGTGGGGGGGCAGGCTGGGTCAGACTGGGGGTGGTGGTGGGGGGGGGGGTGACTTTGAGCGAGTGTGTACCTGGAATACTCAGACAGCATCGAGAGCAGAAAGGATAACAAGCTCTCGGCTCCTCTGGAAGCAGAGAGAGAGAAACGGCGAGGGGTTAGCATCGTTAGCATCGTTAGCACATCCTGCAGGAAGTTCACAGGAAGCAGGAGAAGGAAGTTTATTATACTGCAACAATATCTGAGAGCAATATTAGAGCATTCATCATGAGGCAGCGGCGGTGGCGTTTTACGTAAGAGGGAATAAAAGTGTGAATATAAAAACAAACACGCGGCGGCGGCTAACTGGATTATTCAGAGCACGCCATCAATCATGGAGCACTTTAGTGGGAGATTTCACAGCATTAATGAAATTACTCAGGAAACACACACACACACACACACACACACACACACACACACACACACACACACACCTGGACTCTGTTTCCATGTTTCCTTGATCGTGAATTGCGGTGACATCATCGCTCCTCCTCTCAGTGTTTGTGTATCTACGTCTCTCTGTCCTTGAGCGGAGTGTGTGTCAGCACTGTGTGTGTGTGTGTGTGTGTGTGTGTGTGTGTGTGTGTGTGTGTGTGTGTGTGTGTGTGTGTGTGTGTTGTCGTTTGGCGTCCTGCAGAGATGCTGATCCGGCAGAAGCGCGGTGGTCCGGCGGGACGCGGTTTCACGGGAGCGATCGATAACCACGAGTGACACGTGCAGAGTGTGTTTCTGTCTGCGGCTTCATGAAACTGATTTAACTGCAGGTTTTTATCAGAGCTGGAAAAAATCAAAGCGACAGAAGCTGTGTTTGCACCACGAGCACCAGGAACCTTTAGAGTACCAGGAACTTTTACAGGAACAGGAACTTTTAGAGTACCAGGAACTTTAACAGTACCAGGAACTTTTACAGGAACAGGAACTTTGAGAGGATCAGGAACTTTTACAATACCAGGAACTTTTAGAGAACCAGGAACTTTTAGAGTACCAGGAACGTTTACAGTACCAGGAACTTTTAGAGAACCAGGAACTTTTACAGAACCAGGAACTTTTACAGAACCAGGAACTTTTAGAGAACCAGGAACTTTTACAGTACCAGGAACTTCTAGAGGACCAGGAACTTTGACAGTACCAGGAAATTTAAGAGAACCAGGAAGTTTTACAGTACCAGGAACTTTTACAGTACCAGGTACTTTTAGAGTACCAGGAACTTTTACAGGACCAGGAATTTTTATAGTTCCAGGAACTTTGACAGTACCAGGAACTTTTAGAGTACCAGGAACTTTTAGAGTACCAGGAACTTTTACAGGACCAGGAATTTTTATAGTTCCAGGAACTTTGACAGTACCAGGAACTTTTAGAGGACCAGGAACTTTTAGAGTACCCAGAGCTTCTACAGGACCAGGAACTTTGAGAGTACCAGGAACTTTTACAGTACCAGGAACTTTAAAAGTACAAGGAACTTTTAGAGAACCAGGAACTTTTAGAGAACCAGGAACTTTTACAGGACCAGGAACTTTTAGAGAACCAGGAACTTTTAAAAGACCAGGAACTTTAAGAGTACCAGGAACTTTTAGAGAACCAGGAACTTTGACAGTACCAGGATCTTTTACAGGACCAGGAACATTTAAAGTCAAATTTCAATAGTTTGAGTCAAAATGAGAAAAGTCATTTTTTCAGAAAAAAAAATAAAATTTTGAGTTAAGAAGTCAAAATAAAGAGCTTAGAAAAATCAAAATTTTGAGATAAAATGTCAAAATCTGGGGCATAGAGTCAAACTGTGTAAAAAGTTTATTTTTAAGAAACAAATTATGAGGTTAAAAATCAAAAATCTTCATGTATATGACAAACCATGAAGACAAAAAAAGGTAAAAATTTCAATAGTGTGAGTTAAAATGAGAGAAAAAATCAATCTTTTGAAAAAGAAACTAAAATTTATAAGACATGATGTCAAAAAATTTAGATATACGAGCCAAACGAGAAAAAAATAATCAAATTATGAGTTAAAAAGCCAAATTGAGGAGTTCAAAATATCATTATCTCTGTAAATTAGGTCAAAATGAGAAAAAAGTCGATTTTTCAGAAAACAAAATTTTTAAAAAATGAGCTAAAAAGTCAAAATTTTGAGTAAAAGATAATTATTCGAAACATAGGGATAAATAAGCCAGAACATAAACATAAAAGAAAAAAAAAAAAAGATTTTGTTTTGTAAGTCAAATGAGAAAAAAAAGTCATTTTTATGTAAGAAAAAATCAAATAATGAGATTAAGAGTCAATTTTTTTAGAATTATGAGCTAAAATGAGACAAAAAGTCAAAATTATGAGTTAAAAAAATAACAAAAAAAACTGAAGATAAATGTCAAAATCGGGGATATGGAGTCAAAATTTTAAAAAAGTCAATTTTTCAGGAACAAAATCGAAATAATAAGCTTTTGACAAAATTTCTGCTTTTCTGCGCTTCTGTGGCGCATTTTGTGGTGCATTTAGCTTTATTGCGTTTTAGTGAAGTAAAGTTTTTTTTCTTCTTTTTTCATATTCTGAGTTTCAAAGTTGTTGCAGGAGGAAAATAAACGCGTTAGTTCGAGAGAAACCGTCGCAGCAGAGTCTTAGCGTGATTAGCGTGATTAGCGTGTTAGCTTAGCATAGTTAGCCGTAGGTGGAGAGCGTTTCCTCTCTCTCTCTCTCACTCACCCACACTCTGAAATGTTTGGCGGTCCTTCGCTGCCGTGGGCGTCTTCTTCCTCCGCCGCCGCCTTCACGCCGGCGGCGGGTTTGGCGCCCTGCTGTGGGCGTGTCTGTCCACAGGCCTCTGAGCCGGGCTCTGGACCCAGTTCTGGTTCTGGTTCTGGTTCTGGGCCTGAGCTGCTGGTCTGGGGGATGGTGTACGCCTTGGAGGAGTCGGCGGACATACAGTACCGGGCGCCGCGGGCCAACGGGCTGCCAGAGTGATGGGAGCCACTGAGCGAGGAGGAGGGAGGGGAATAAAAACAGAACGTAACTCAAAAATGATCGAATGCATGAAGAAGAAAGAGAAAAACAAAGAAAAGGAGGAAGAAGGAAAAATAAAACAGATCAATGAGATGATTTAAAAACTGCGATGACATCATTTCCTCTGCGGAGTGAAGTCGAGCTGTTTGACCTTTGACCTACATCCAGAGATGACTCAGAGCAGCGAGCGCGTACTCCCGCCGACCTTTGTCCTTTCAGAATTTAGTCAAATATCAGCTGTCAGAGCGCGTTAAAGGGTCAGTGCCTTCAAATCACACTGAAGCGTTTTTTTCCAGCAGCATCGAAGCGGCGAAGTCGTAGATTCACGGATTCATGACAGAATCAACAACCTGTCGTCTCAGAGGAAAAAAAAAACTCAAGCTGTGACGTAAACGTTGAGGAAAATAAAGAATCTGAGCGATTAAAGATGAAAACGTAGGCGGGGATGTGAAAATACGCTTCAATAAGGAAATCAAGATTCTGAAATTTATGAATATTAGTGAACATTTCTAACTTTTTGATCCATCAGCAACAGAAAAATCCATCTTTATTTAGAATTAAATGGATATTCAAACATTTTTGGAGCTAAAACAGGAGAATTGATGACAGAGCTAAAACTACGACAGATGCTCAGTGATAAAATCTTGAGAACATGTTTCAGATGTTGACGAACAGCAAAAAATGCTGCATCTGATTGTAAAAGTTAAAATTGTGTGATAAAAAGTCAAATTTTCAAAAAGAAAAAGTTGAAATAATGTGAAAATTTGACAAAATATTTAGATGCATAGTTCAAAATAAGAAAAAAAGTCATTTTTTTATCATACAAAAAGTCAAAATTATGAGTTAAAAATCAAAATTATGAGTTAAAAGTCAAAATTATGGACTAAAAAAGTCAATATTTTGAGAAACTTTAGACAAAATATTGTCATAATAAAGTCATAAAGATAGTGAAGTCAAAATAAGAAAAATAATTCAATTTTCTATCAGAAAAAGATTTTTTTTTTCATTTTTTATGAGACAAAAAGTCAAAATTTATATATATATATATATATATATATATATATGTAAATATATACACAAAATTCATTTTGTCATTTTGACATATATATATATAAATGTCAAAATGACAAAGTGAATTCTCTGGAAAAGAAAGTGAAAATAATCAGCTTAAAAAGCAATATTTGGAAACAAAAGTCAAAGCTTTAAGATTATTAAATGTTTCTTTCGAGATGTCTAAGTCAGAATGAGGAAAAAAGTCAATTTCTTTTTAGAAAAAGTCAAATTCTGGGATTATTAAGATTGGACTTGAAGATATCAAAGTCAAAATTTTGAGATATTTTTTGTTTAAATGAGAAAAAAACTTCAAAATTTTTATATTTAAATGTCCGAAGAATGAGCTTAAAAGTCAAAATTTTGACATTTTGAGATTCAGTCGGAAATTTGAACTCTTTATCTTTTTATTCCTTAACAGGAAAATCTCAACAAATCCAGTTTTTCATTTTTATATTTCTCACTGTCAGAAGAGGGGCCTCAAACACTAAGGCCTGTTTCCAAAGAGCTGGTGAATCAGAGGAAAGAGACAGAAACTAAAAATTTAAAGTTTGAAACAGACTGAAGAAATTATTTTCCATAGAATAAAGACTAAAACTTTATTTTGGTTTTAAATTGTTTGTTTCTTTGCAGACGACACTTTTCTCTGAGTAAGTTGTGACTCAGACTCTGAGTTTATCGTCTTATTTCTGCTGATAAACGTCAGATTTTGCGATAATAACTTCATCATTTCCTGTTGTCTCGTTCCTCAGGCGTCTCTTTGTTTTCTGTAAACTTTCCGTAAACACGCCGTCGTCGTCTTTTGGCGCCCTGAGACAACAGAGGTGGCTTTAGCTGCAGGCGCTCCAGACTCTGCTTCCATATTCATGACCATCTGTGCCCCCCCCCCCCCCCCCCCCCAAACCCCCCCCACTGCTGCGTGAGCTCCTGCTGCTTCACTGTTTACTCAGATGACACTCTACTGTCAGGGAGCGTTACATAAAAAGGTGGGAAGCACCGCAGTCGTCAAGGTGACGGCGTCGGCTCCTGAGTGACATCGGGCTCCGGCGCCGCCCGGACGGGTCAACGATCCGAGCAGATTGCACCAACACAAACTCGCACACACGGGTGTGTTTCTCGAGCCCCGTCACACCTCTCCTCGCCCACAGATGGGCCCCGGTCTGACGGGTGGGGCTCGGCGATGGTGTGATGAAACCCCCCGTGACGCTTTGGCCTGACGGCGGCTCCACCCAGCGCCGCCGCACAGCTGGAAAAGTCAGGCAGAGGGTCAGCGGAGAGGGCGCCCGGCTGGGAGAGAAGGTCAGCGAGCAGCCGGGAACCTTCCTTTTTGTTCTTGTGTTTGTTTAAAACGTCTCCACACGTCTGAAAAAAACCTTAAACCATGAAGAGGATGTGATTTCTCAGCTGCAGCAGATGGATTCAAAATAAAAAAAAACCCTGAAGAGAAGCGTCAACGTGCAGTGAGTTTAAGTCACAAATGAAAGCAACAAACAGAATAAAGTTTTCTGGTAACTTCTTGCACTTTGAGAACAACTTCAATCCTCCTTTGAAAAGATTCAGAAAGCCTCTGGCACTCGAGCGTGGAGTGAAAAAAAACGAAACCTCACAGCAGAAAACAGCAGAAAACAGCAGAAAACAGCAGAAAACAGCAGAGCTTTGTGAAAGTATTCACCCTGTCAGACTTTTCCACATGATGAAACTTCACAGCTCAAAATAAAACTGATAAAAAAACACAACACAGAACTTAGTGACTCACAACAGCTGGAGTGAAGTTTCCAACTGAGAAGCATCAAAACACCAGAGCATTAAACAAAATGTGTCCATGTGACTTAATTAGTCGTAACATATTAAATCACATTATCACCTAATGTTTTCATAATGTGTTGCTTCATAATGTACTGTAAGATAATATGGCAGAAAAGAACATTGTTTCTTTATGTATCTTTATGTAACCAAACATAACACAGCCCAATTAACACAACAAAATGCAGTGTAACTCAACATAATCCATCATAACCCAGTGTAACCAAATGCAATGCAGCAAAGCCATATATGACCAATTCTAACCCAATGTGACTTAACATGGCAGAACTAAATATTTTTCCTCCAACTTGACAAGAAGGAACGCAATGTAACCCACCATAACTCAACATAAAGCAAAATACTTCACCATTAAGCAAAGTAAACCTATGTAACCAAACATAACACAACGTTGCCCAATATAACACAGTGTGCCGCAATGTAACCTTACCTAACCCACATAACCAAATATAAACCAACATAACCAAACATCAACCAACATAACCCAAAATAACCCAATATAAACCAACATAACCCAATATAACCCAACATAAACCAACATACCGTATTGGCCCGAATATAAGACGGTGTTTTTTGCATTGAAATAAGACTGAAACAGTGGGGGTCGTCTTACATTCAGGGTCTAGACATTATACCCATTCACAACGCTAGATGGCGCCAGATATCTTTGAAGCGAATGCTTAACTTAAATCCCCAGGCCAAAGCGAACCACTGTCAGAAGAAGAAAAAAAAAAAATAGCAGTAGCACGAAGAAGAATAATAAAAAATAGCGGTAAGAAAGAAAAGGGAAGAACATAAGAGAAGAGCTAACAGAAAATGGAGAAACGGAGCCAGCGGAGCCAGAGGATGGGAGTGAGGACAGTGACACTGAGCACAGCGAGGCAGAAGATGTTTGTGGGGAGTAATGTTCTGACATGACAGATCTCAGCTACTCTCAAGTTTAAACCAGTTGGCATTATTTTATTGCAATGTTTTTCCTTATTCAGATTTGTTTCAAGACTACAGTTACAGTTAGACTTCACTTTGATGGTTAATGCAGTTATTGCAATTTTGTTGTTTTATCATAGTAGATTGGTTTATTTACATTTCAAAAACCAGAAGCCATTCATTTACAAATGTGATTGCACTTTAGTTTACATATTTAAATGTTCAGATATTAAGATGTGATAGACAGTTTTTGCATGATTTGAATGAGGCAAAATAACATGATTTTTCTCTCGAATATATTGTTATAATCATTTGTTTCATATTTACTGTAATTATTTTCTGTATAAAGATTAAATTTGGTGTTCAAAAAGTCTTTTTTCAAACTTGAGTCTTGAAAAAGAGGGGGTCGTCTTATAATCAGGGTCGTCTTATATTCGGGCCAATACGGTAACCCAATATAAATCAACATAACCCAATATAAACCAACATAATCCAATGTGACATAATGTAAAACTATGGAACTTAACATGGCAGAACCAAACATTGTTTCTTTATGTATCACATTGTAACATAACCTGACCCAACTCAACCAAGGCAAACCAGACATGACCCAACATAACCCAACGTAACCCAATGTAAAGCAAAATAATGCAACATAACCCAGCGTTACTTTACACAACACAACATAATGTTACCAGACATAATGTAACACAACACAGCATAACCCAACCTAACCCAGCGTCACCCAACATAACCAAATATAACCCAACATAACCCAACATTACCCAACGTAACCAGATGTAACCCAACAAGGTTTTGTTCTCTAATGCTTCGCAGCGTCCAACATATTATTTCACGTATTATTGCGTGGAAACATAATGTTATCATTTTATGATTAAACGTCATCTTCGTAATTTCACTGAACTGAATATTGTTTGAAATCCTTTAAAGTTTATTTCAAAATCACATTTCTTTTTATGTTTATTTGGAGAATGTGGAAAAGTTATAAGACTGGAAATACTTAAACAAAACTCTGCTTCTCCGTTTTTTTAGATTTCTGTTTATAAAAACACTTAAAAGACTTTAATCTCGACCGTTTCAGGGGGAAAATGAGTGAAATCACAGATAAAGTTTCCTGAAAAGGAGAAAAACATCGTTCACAAACATTTCTCAGTTTCGTACCTTGAGTGCGACGAGATCTCGCTGAGGTCGCCGATGCTTCCCTCCGTCACGTGACTGGACATGATGGCGGCGGCGTATCCCTGCGGCAGATAGAGTTTCCCATGATCCTCCTCTGACGCCCCGTCCTCGTGGTGCTCCCACGGGTGCCCCTGCTCCCCCACCCGGCCCTGCAGCAGCACCCGGGCCCCGGGGGCCACGCAGGGGTTGGTGTCGATGCCGCTGTCGGTGGACGCCCCTTTGATGTAGGTGAGGCCCAGGATCTCCGGGTCCATCAGGTCGCCGGAGCCAAAGTGCTTATCGTCGCTGTTGCTGGAGGCGTTGCTGGAGAGCGTGTTGCTGCTGGAGTGACTGGAGTTTTTATCGCCCGTCTGTTCCAGAGGAAAACAAAAATAATACCGGGAATCACAGCAGGTCAAACAGCAGGTGCAAATTATTTTTACGGTCGTTTTAACGAGGCGGAGGGGACAGTTTACCCATCAGGCGCCAAATTACAGACAACTCTGTTTCTCCACGTTTTTACTCTTTGCTGTTTTTGCCTTTTTTTTACCACTTAGATTGTTAGATAATGAAAACCTAAGTAAGAATATTACATAAGATCAATGAAAAAGGAGATTTTAAAGAGAAATATCAGGCCTTGGGAAACCTTCGCAACTTTCTGACAATTTTTCAAGTTTTCTCCCAATTTTTGCCAATTTTGACCCTTTTTTAAAAAAAATTCTGAGCATTCCAATTTTTTTTTACCATTTTTTTTTGCATCAAACTGACTCTTTTCCTTAGTTTAATCCCAACTGTCTTGCCATTTTTGTTGAATTTGGCCATTTTTTTTTACCAATTTTCACCGTTTTTTTGTAACTTTTTTCCTTTTCTTTTTCCATTTTTTTTAACCATTTTTGCAACTTTCTGAACTTTTTAGTTTCCTCCAAATTTGTTTCTTATTTTTTTTTAACATTTTGTTTCTTTTCACTGTTTTACACCACTTTTAGACCATTTTTTGCATTTCATGTAGTATTTCCATTTTTCATACCCATCTAAATGCCAATTTTTGTTGCTTTTTTGGCAATTTTTACTATCTCAAACTAAGTTTCACTTTTTTCTCTATTTTTCTAATTTTCCATCAAAACTTTCTTGCTACTCTATGCTGTTTTTTTGGACATTAAGTCAATTTTCACTCTTTTTTGCCACTTTTGGACCATTTTTTTAACCTTCTCACTATGTTCCAGGTTCACTCCCAATTTAAATGCCAATTTTGTTGCTTTTTGGAAATTTTTAACACCTCAAAAACTAAGTTTTATTGCTACTCTTGTGTCTGTTTTTGCCTTTTTTAACCATTTATATTGTTAGATAATGAAAACCTAAGTAAGAAGAATATTACATAAGATCAATGAAAAAGGAGATTTTTCAAGTTTTCTCCCAATTTTTGCCAATTCTGACCCTTTTTTAAAAAAAATTCTGAGCTTTCCAATTTTTTTTTTGTCACTTTACATCCATTTGAGTCACTTTTTTTTAACCATTTTTGTTACAATTTCGCAACTTACTGACTATTTATTCCTAAATTTTCACCTATTTTTTCTGCTCTTTTGTTTCGTTTTGTTTTTGCCTCTTTTCTCCACTTGTATAGTTTCTTTTGTAAAGGTAGTTTTTAACAGTTTGTCTCTTTGGTTGAGTAACTCTGGTGTAGAACAGAAAACATCTGTAGCTGATATTTTGACACGTTTCAGGTTATAGAAATATTTCACAGTCTGTGATTAGAGTATTGTGGTTTAATCTAATTTCTAAACAAATGGCACAAAGTTTCTCAACTACATTGCACCAAACGGCACAGAAAAAAGCCTCAAAACTTCTCAGATCAGTGTTTTTTATCCGTGCGGCGAGATTAGAAACTGTGACCTCAGATCTGAGGACGCCGACCCGTCACGTTCCCTCTCTCCGCTCTGAAACTCAAGAACTTTCAGGGTTTCTTAGCATTCGCCTGTTGTAAAACTCATCTTAAGTCGCAATAAGACGAAATAACTGCAAATAAAGTTGCATAATTCTTGACAAACTGCTCCTTCTTTCCCTCTGATCATTTCATCCCTATAAGACACAGATTTCTTCACATCATAAATGTTTTATTTGCTGCTTGAATCATTGATTCTTGTTTTGATTAATAAATATCTTTGACAGACGGAGATAAACTTTGAGTTATAAACAGAATTATTTAAAACTGATGCCTGAAATAAACCATCAGTGGGAAAGTTTTGATATTTTTTCTCCCTCAACGCCGCGTCCACTGGCTTCCATTCCCAAACTGCAGGGGGCGCTGTATCATGAAAACACGTCTACAAAAGCATTTATCTGGAGTAGAAGAAGTCTACCTGACAGAAAAATGATCTATTTAAACTGAAACCATGTTTTAAACCAGGCAGTAAACACGTTTATTTCTGCTTTTTGACTGAGTGTGTGTGTGGTTTCTGATGCTTTTGGAGCCAGCCTCTAGTGGACACTTGAGGAACTGCAGTTTTTACACTTCAGCATCAGATTTTGAGTGGTTCGTTTCAATATTTACACCGTTTTACATTTTCTTTGCATCTTATAACACCATATTTCCTGTTTTTAGTTACCTAAATCATGACTGATTTTTTTTTTCTTATGCTGCTAGCACACGACCTCAAATTTTTAAAGCACTTTTTGCCAGCGTTAAAAGTCGGCAGGTGACAAAAGTTTTCCTGTGTGCTCTTTTCTCTTAATGTTTGGCTTCATTCAACTTTCTAATGACAGTTTAATCAATAAACTGTAAAAACTATGGACGGAAATTGTGTGTGATTATTTCTAGTTTCCATCTTCTCTGTTTTTAAACAAACTCATTGTAGAACATGAACAGTTTCATTAATTACAGCACAACAACAACAACCCACTACCACTACAACTGGGACTGATTTTTACACATTTAAACACTTTTACCTTCTTTTTTCACACTTTTGGAACATTTTTTGATACTTTCTCACTATTTTCCAGGTTCACTCCCAATTTTCTTGCCAATTTTTGTTGTTTTTGCCCATTTCTGCCACTTTTGGACCATTTTTTTTTGCATCAAACTGACTATTTCCTTAGTTTAATCCCGACTGTCTTGCCATTTTTGTTGAATTAGGCCATTTTTACCACTTTTCACTGTTTTTTGTAACTTTTTTTAATTTTCTTTTTCTTTTTTTGGACCATTTTTGCCACTACTGAAACTTTTTTGTTTAGTTTAGTCCAAAAATGTTTTGATCATCTTTGTTGCTTTTCACTGTTTTACACCTCTTTTGGACCTTTGTTTTGCATTTCATCGAGTATTTTCAGGTTTTATACCAATCTAAATGCCCATTTTTGTTGCTTTTTAGGCAATTTTAACTACCTCAAACCGACTTTCACTTTCTTCACGATTGTTGCTACTTTCTGAATTTTTTTAATTTCCCATCAAAATTTTCTTGCTACTCCTTGCTCCTTACCACTTTTGACTGTTTTTTGTCACATTTTTTTCTTTTCTTTCCATTTTCAAACCATTTTTGCAACTATTGGCCCTTTTCCACTGACTCGTCTCAGCCCTACTCCACTCGACTCAGCCCGGTTTGTGTTGCGTTTCCATTAGCGCGGTACTACGCGGCAGACGCCAGTTTTTAGTACCTACTCTACCCTGGTTCTAAGAGAGTAAAGCTGATACTAAAAGGTGACGTGGACGGACTGCCGGTCACTCATTGGTCAGAGAATGTCGTCTCTGCAGCTTCTGACTCTGAACAAATCACTTACAAGAGGCAAAGGAATAAGTCAGCGACGGGTTTTTAATGACATTTAAACCTGACGGCACAGAACCAGACTGAATGAAGACAAAATACAGCCCTAAAATGCTCCNTCAGTCCATTAATCCACAGGGAACCAAAAAGGAAAACCAGTTCAAAGAAGAATGATTGATCAACAACAAATCTCTGCTATACCAGGCCCAAAAATCAAAAATTAAAGTGATCTCACTGGATCCAGGGAAGAGTTGATGTCAGGAAGCAGCTCCTTCGTTTTCCTCCGCGTGCAGCAGCACCAGGCTGTTGTTTACCTCCGTTGTCATGCCGCCCGACATTGAGCCGCTGTATTACTTTAATGAAATCTTTTGAAAGCTTTGTTTTTTCCTTTAAAGACCACGGACCGTGTATACAATCATGTTTTACTACAAACACACCGCAATATCTACTTGTACGTGCGTGAAGACGCGTCGTGAAATCGCGTCGACACAATATTCTAGGTGCGGGTGGCACTCAGACATCAGCCCGATCTCGAAAAGAACCAAACCCAGTAGAGACGAGGAGAGTAGAGCTGGAATTGCATAGTGGAAAAGCGCCATAACTGAACTTTGTAGTTTCCTCGAACATTGTTTTATTTACATTTTTGATGCTTTTCACTGTTTTACACCACTTTTGGACCTTTTTTTTGCTACTATTTCAGTATTTCCAGGTTTTATACCAATCTAAATGCCAATTTTTGATGTTTCATTTGAAAATTTAACTAACTTTTCACTCTTTTTTGCCACTTTTTAACATTTTTTGATACCTTCTCACTATTTTCCAAGTACACTACCAATTTTTGCCAATTTTGACCCATTTTAATAACATTTTTCCTTATTTTCTTGCCAATTATTGTTGCTTCATGTCCATTTGAGTCACTTTTTTTAAACCATTTTTGTTACAATTTTGCGACTTACTGACTTTTTTCTCCCTAAATTTTCACCAATTTTTTCTGCTCTTTTGTTTCGTTTTGTTTTTGCCTCTTTTCTCCACTTGCATAGTTTCTTTTGTAAAGGTAGTTTTTAACAGTTTGTCTCTTTGGTTGAGTAACTCTGGTGTTGCTTTTTGTCAATTTAAGTCACTTTTACCTTATTTTTTTGTCACATTTGGAACATTTTTTTGATACTTTCTCACTATTTTCCAAGTTCACTCCCAATTTTCTAGACAACTTTTGTCATTTTTGCCACTTTTGAAACACTTTTTTGCAACAAACTGATTATTTTTCCAAGTTGAATCCCAACTTTCTTGCCATTTTTGTTGACTTTGGCCATTTTTACCGATTTCTACTTCTTTTCTTCACTTTTTTCAAGCATTTTTGCTCCTTACTCAATTATTTTAAAGTTTCCTCAAAAATTTTCTCGCTAATTTTTGTTGTATTTTGGTTTGGTTTTCACTCTTTTTTGCCTCTTATGGACCATTTTTGCTACTTTTTGAGTATTTCCAGTTTCAATCCCAATTCAAATGCCAATTTTTGTTGCTTTTTGTCAATTTTTACTTCCTCAAACTAAGTTTTATTTCTCCTCTTTGCTGTTTTTTCCTCTTTTCTCCACTTGTATAGTTTCTTTTGTAAAGGTAGTTTTTAACAGTTTGTCTCTTTGGTTGAGTAACTCTGGTGTAGAACAGAAAACATCTGTAGCTGATATTCTGACACGTTTCAGGTTATAGAAATATTTCACAGTCTGTGAATAGAATATTGCGATTTAATCTGATTTCTAAGCAAATGGCACAAAGTTTCTGGACTACATTGCACCAAACGGCACAGAAACAAGCCTCAAAACTTCTCAGATCAGTGTTTTTTATTCGTACGGCGAGATTAGAAACGGTGACCTCAGATCTGAGGACGCCGACCCGTCACGTTCCCTCTCTCCGCTCTGAAACGTCTCCGATTATCTTGTCACAAACATCCGCTCTGATTCAGAAAACAAGCTCTGTGCATGAGGGAGAAGAATACCAAAGGGATGCTTTAAATATTTTATCCTCTGACACGCTTTAAAAGCTCTGAAAGAAGTCGTTAGCTGTGTTTGCCAGCCTCCAGCGCCACGGGAGGAACGGAAGAAGGAGAGATTGTGCGTTTGCAGAAGAAAAAGAAAAAGAGAAAGTGAAAGAGAGAGCGTGATCATTTAATATATTCAACCTTCTAGGAAAGTGTGTCCTAGAAAAGTGAGCGACGACAGGAAGCCGTGATGAGATGAGACGCACATTTGCATGCTGATGAAGTGATGAGAGTCTGCAGGCGACGGCGGGAGCTTTAATACTCCGGATGAACCGCTGGTCGAGGCAAACGCCCCCCGACGAGGGAGATCTGACCCCCGTGATTCAGCGCTGATGAGGCTAAACCGGGTCCGAGCGAACGAGCGAGCGGCGCCCTTCAAACGAGCCCGACGGTGAATATCAAACACATGTAAAGTCAGAGCGAATCTCTCAGACTGGGATTTAAGTAGGTCAGGTTTTTACCCTGGACAGCTTGTTGGGCGAGTCTTTTCCTCCTTCTCTCTGCTTCAGAGGGTTCAGGATCTTCGTGGAGGGGATGTGCCACTTCGCTTCTGTGGAGGAGAAATACTTTCAGTCAGTATCAGACAGAAAAGTACGACCATCAGAACCTTTTCAATTGCAATCTGTGGGGTCAAACTTTGGAACAGTCTGTCTGAAGAGCTTCAACAATGCTGTAATGTCTACCACTTTAAAAGGAAATATAAAGAAGAGATTTTCATGAAATATAGGTTGGAAAAAAGGATTTGAAAACTGGAGTGTGAGGGTATGGAAGCATGAGGTTCTGATTGATAGAGCTGTCTAGTGCTCAATGGGGTTGCTTGTGTGTTTGTGTATATGTATGTATGTATGTATATGTATATAAAGGTATGTATGTGTGTACGACAATAGGTGAAAATGGATCAAAATAACATTACTCCATGTAGTGGGTTATATATGTGTGGGTATGTATCTGTCTATGTGTGTATATGTATGTATGTATATGTATGTGTGTATGTGTATATGCGTATATGTATATGTGTATATATATGTATGTGTATGGGTATGTGTGTATATGTATACATGTATATGTAGGTATTAATGTACGTATATGTGTGTATGTATATAAGGGTATGTATGTGTATGTGCATGTATGTATTTGGAGGTGTATATGTTTATTTACCATAGAGAGAGATATAGATAAAAGGTTGGCCAAGTCGACCGTTATTAATTAAAACTGGAGAAGGGGTGGAAATTAATAAGTTTTTCTTCCTTCCACTCCTTTTTGAAAATGTAAAAGAAGGTAATCAAGTGATTTAAAGTTTGTTTTGTTTTGTCATGTTTTGTTTCGCGTAATTGCAAAGATTTTTTTTTTTTCTCTCTTTCTTTTATTAATTTTTTTGTTGCTTCTTCGTCTCCTTCTGATTCGACACGAAGTTGCAGAGTTTCTCTGTTTTGACTGTTTGCTTCGTGTAGTTCTTTTACATTTTTCAAAATAAACATTTTCATTCAAAAAAGTCACGTTTTCACACTAAAAATACAGGATCATCTATGGTGAGAGGGTTGTTCTGTTCATTTAGGATCATTTTAGGTCCAAAAAGACAAGTTTCCTCCTGTTTAAAGAGGGGGTACGTGCTTTTTTAAAAGTCTTATCCTTTTTCTAATGGCGCTCGGCTCTACTCTACTCTACTCTACTCTACTCTACTCGGTTTGGTAGCTTTTCCACTAGCCCGACTACAGCCTCGTGACTCTTAACCGTGGTTTGGAGCCGCTGGTTATGAAGTTATTTCCTGACTTGTCTCGTTGTGTCGATTGTTCTAATATTCACCTTCACTCAGGAAGACGGAGTCAGGTTATCTTGAGTGGAACCGGAACTTTATTCATCTTCTTTTTCTTTACAACAGTTATATTTCCTCTCTGCTCTCATTCAACGGCCTACGTCCCCCACAACATGCCACTCTGTCTCCACTACAGCGACGTCATACGCGCATACACTACCCATAATGCCACCTCCTTAAAGGGGGGAGGCTCCCGCTGGTAACAATATGGATTATTATTTATTAATCGTAGCTACCGTAGTCAAGAGGCGTCGCCAAAGTAACAGCAACAAGAACGATAGAGGGTGAAGTCCCACACTATTTGTGTGCGTAAAGACCCCAAAATGGTTCTTTGTAAGAGACAACGTTGAGATGTTGTTATTGCTTTGCACTATATTGAGCGTCATTATATTGTGCTTACATTAACATTTGATTTACCGTAACTGAATCAGACTGTTTCTTTTACAGATTTACTGAATCTCAGAAACATTCCCCTCTATTACCTACGGTGGCCGAACGGTGAAGGGCAGAACAAAATTACAAATTGTGAAACACTTTTACAATGGTTAAGACAAATTTACATTTTAGAAAAAAAAATTACATTCACTAAACAAAAAATTTAATGGTATTGTGTAAATGTTCAGGACTTTGTTTAAATGGAAAGCCTTTTGTTTAATTGTTCTGCACTTTGTGAAAATGTTTGCGACTTTGTTTAAATGTTCACCGCTTTGTGAAAATGTTCGAGTTCGTAATTGGCCTTTCCCTTACATGGTTGAGGGCCCTACTTGGCCTACACTATTGCCGGAGCGGCAGTCGCCCAAGATGGACGGCGTCCAGGTAAAGTTTTGTCCGTTTTGTGGACAACATATTATGCGCTTAACGCGGTTTTGTTTTTGGTGTGGTCGGTCTTTCACAATTTGGATGACCTCCAACAAACACTATTGGCCTATTTGCCGCTCCCCTCATCCGGTTCATCCCGGGAGTTGGTACATTCCCTTTCCGGTTAATGCTTGAGCTTGTAAAAGGGTTTTGCCACTTGTAAATTTGTTTCAGCGTTTGTAAAAGTGTTTCACGTCTTGTTAATTTGTTTTCCGAAAGGTAAATTTGTTTCAGAACTTGTAAATGTGTTATGGTAATTTAAGTTTGTTTAGTGAATGTAATTTTTTTTTCTAAAATGTAAATTTGTCTTAACCATTGTAAGAGTGTTTCACAATTTGTAATTTTGTTTTGCCCTTCCCGGCCACCGTAATTACCTGATAAAAACGTTGCACTATCTGTTGTAACTCGCTGTTGTTAAAAGAACTGTGTCGCGAAAATACTACGTCACATTTTGGGGCTGATCCTGTTTTTTATCCTTGATTTTAAAAAGGAAAATAAATGTAAGTCGTCAGAATCAGAAGTTAAAGTTGTGTTTTGTCAGTGGCTTCGTGGACTCACCTGCAGACCTGGTCCTCTCTAAGGTGGGCTCTCTCTCTCTGTGGATCTCCCCGTCTCCCCCCTGCATGTCCCCCCCCCTCTCATGGAGGATGGGAGACGGACACCTGAGGAGGAAAAGGAGGAAAGTGAAGAGGATTAGTCTGAGCTTCACTGGAGTTTCTCTGACAGAGACATGAAGATGGTTTGAGGTCGAAATACAAGAAACTTTATTTGTTATTAAACATGTTTCAGAGCAACAAAATTTCACAAAAACAGACAGTGACATAAAACAGGGGGGGGGGCAGGAGAATTATGGGACAGCCGGTGTTTGCATTGCCCTGTTTCATTAGATAAGACAAAAGAGAAACAAGAGGGAGGAAGAGGGGAAAAAAACAACAACGTAATTTTAGAAATCTGAGCCAAAAACTTTGAAATCTGAGCAAAATGTTTAGAAATCTAAGGCAAAAATTTAGAAATCCAAGCTAAATATTTGGAAATCTGAGCGATAAATTTAGAAATATCAATTAATTTTCTAAAACCCCAAGATACAATTTTAGAAATCTCAACTTAATATTCAGAAATCTGAGCTCATTGTTAGAAATGTGAGCTCCATATGTAAAAATCTGGGCTGAAAATCTAGAAATCTGAGGAAAATATCAACAAATCCAAGCTAAATATTTAGAAATCTGAGCTATAAATTATGAAATCTCAATTAAATATCTAAAACCCCAAGACACAAATTTAGAAATCTGAGTTAAATGTTTAGAAATCTCGACTTAATATTCAGAAATCTGAACTCATTGTTAGAAATGTGAGCTCAATACTTAAAAATCTGGGCTGAATATCTAGAAATCTGAGGGGAAAAAGATACAAATTGAGCAAAATATTTAGAAATCTGAGCCAAAAACTTTTAAAACTGAGCTAAATGTTTAGAAATTTGATCTAAATATCTAGAAATCTAAGGCAAATATCAACAAATACAAGCTAAATATTTAGAAATCCGAGCTAAATTTTAGAAATACAAGCTATAAATTTAGAAATCTCAATTAATTATCTAAAACTCCAAGATAAAATTTTAGAAATCTGAGCTCAATATGTAAAAATCTGAGCTAAAAATTCAAAATCTGAGTTTAATCTGTGAAAATCCGAGCTGGATATTTAGAAATCTTAGATAAATATGTTTAATGTAAAGCAAATGTTTAGGAACATATCTGAATATTTAGCATCAGGACATTTTTGTATAACATTCATATGTAACATTTGTAACCAGGTTAAAAGATAAAATATCCTTGGAATGTATGAAACCTCACCAAATCCTGATAAAGGTCTGTTTCATATTGTAAAACTTTCATTTCATGATGTATTTTCATTGTTTTCTTGTTCATTGAGACATACATTTTCATACCTGTACTGTCACTTTAAGAGATCCATGCGTAAACGACGTCTTGGCTGCACCTCTCTCAGTTCGCGCTACGCTCACTGAGAGAAGGTAACGGAAGTTTTCTGTGTTTACTATTCGCATTTATATTGTACTTAAAAAACACTGAAAATGCAGTAGCATGCAGTTTTATTGGTTGTGACTCTGTAAACGTGAAGTTGAGCTATGCTGTTCATTTATTAATGGTGTGAGTGTAGTTTGAGAGGTTGTTAAGTGTAAACGTGCTACAGAGAGCTACAGGGTTTCCATGTGTCTGTTAACAGGGGATGAGACCCGCGAACCTGCGAGGAAACCTGTTAGAGACTGCATGTTATAAGATGTTATTTTCTCTGACTTGTGCAGGTATGTCGTTTACTGTTATAAGAAAATTAATTCTGATGGCTGACTTTTATTGAGATTTATGTCATTTTATTTATTGTGAAGATTTATATGCTATGAGCTAGCTGTTGTTAGCCGCAGTTCGCGCTACGCTCACTGAGAGAAGGGGATGAGACCCGCGAACCTGCGAGGAAACCTGTTAGAGACTGCATGTTATAAGATGTTATTTTCTCTGACTTGTGCAGGACGCAGAACGTTTGAGATTAAAGAAGTGTCAGCCCAGTCGTGGTCAGTGTTCCTCCTTCCATC